>JAJJKE010000068.1:0-197280 GCA_022376655.1 Xylariomycetidae sp. FL0641
AGCGGTCGGCATGTGCGGCATGCGGCATTACGATATGGCATGTAGGTGGTATGCAGGAGATAGTCAAGGATAGTGTAGCGGCGTTGTATGCAGCTGGAGCTTTACTGACTGGCGTGGTTTGGCGGGGTTATCGAATCACGTCGCGCGCCCAACTCAGGTGGGCTGTGAGCAGGGGTGGCCAAGACCGTTAGCTCATAGTTGTGGCACAGCAGCCAGGGGAATCTGTGGCTGACTCACCTGTCGCCCGCGTAGCACGTGTGCGGCGTGGCCGTGCAGACGGGACACATCCAGCGGGTGGAGCGGGTGGTTTCAAGGTTCCTGCGAGAGACGGGATGGACCCAGCCACGGTACCACTGCCCATCGAGGTGCCCGGACATTCCCATTGGATCTGCGTTCGGATCTGAATTTGATGTTCCGACCAGCTCGTCAGCCCGCCAACGCGATACCGGGGACCTACTTTCAACTCTGCGCCGACAACCCAGCCTCTACGAGTGAATTCGAATCAAGATGTCGAAGCGCGGTGCGGGCGGTCTCGCCGATCAGGTAGTCAAGATGATCGTGGCTGCTGGCAAGGCGAGTCCCAGTCCTCCAGTAGGTCCTGCACTGGGTAGCAAAGGTGTCAAGTCCATGGACTTTTGCAAAGTAAGCGAACACCTCCCACTCCGGCTGGCTTACCACGATGAGTTAACTCTTTGCGAAGGAGTTCAATGCGCGAACACAGCACATCCTCCAAGACACACCCATGCCCGTCCGAGTCACCGTGCGTCCAGACCGTACTTTCCACTTCGACATCCGAACGCCCCAGACTTCCTGGCTCTTGCGGAACGCAGCGGAATTGCCAGTCAGCAAGAAAGGCAAACGGAAAGGAGCGAGCAACCCCGGACACGAGACAGTGGGCACCGTCACGCTGAAGCACGTATATGAAATCGCAAAGATCAAGCAATCTGAACTGCGACTCTCGGGCCTGTCGTTGGAGGGACTGTGCAAAAACGTTATCTGGCAAGCCAAGTCGATGGGCATCGCGGTCATCGCATAGATGGGCTGTGGATCATGGGGATGCGCCTGTGAAAACGAATGGCAGCGGAGTAGCGCTGCTTCGAGCGAATGATACCACTTAGTGGGAATACCCGCGTGTATATCTTGTACCAACACATATTGTACAACCAAAGGAATGCGAACCAGCTTGTCGAGGTCAACTGCTACAGCCAAGAGTTGGGCGAGAGATGGACTCGAGTCGCTGCGGTGGCTGAACGTGTGTCCGCCTGTACAATCTCGACAAAACCCGTCTCCAAGGCGGACAACAAGAGCAGATTTCCACTGGCCATGCGGGGGAAATCACATGTCATTTCGGGCTTGCGGATGACACTGGGAGACTCTAAGGGCATTACCATTGAGACGCCTTCCAACTTGCCCCTGGACGCACAATTCGGCAGAAGTCGATGCCAAACATGAGACAGTACTCCAAGCAGACTTCGAATCCGTCGCCACTTCTCATTTGATATCCAACTCCATTCGATACTACGATCGAATAGCGCCCATCAGAAGATTCCTTGTGTCCGATCTTGAGTGTTGATCCGCTCCCGCATCCGCAGTGGCCAGTGGACAGAACCCCCCGTGACCCACGTCTAAGACTCACGCCCACACAAATTAGGCGTGAAGAAGTCGATGTCCAGTCCAAAATCCCCGGACTTGCGTGATCCGGAGATACGGAGCTTCCCCGATCGGGGCGTTTCTGCTATACGGCTGGGATATTAGAACGTCGTCTTAAAGCGGCTAACGATGAGGGTGCTGCCAGATGATTGTTGATTCTGAGATATGAGACACTGGGTAAGAGGTATATTCAGATTCAGATCGCAACGAGGCACCAGGGTGGATCAGCACAATGACCTTTGACGCACCCGTCTACTTCCCGATCAGAAGCAACAGACTACCTTGCGTACTTGGGTGGTTTCGTTCGTCACACGGACAGAAGACGCTCATGGAAGAGGCGGTATGCGGCAATATCGGCGCTGAGGCATGACGATGGGACGGGCTTCCGCCCTCCGCCTCATCTCGGAAGCAGGCTGTGGAACTGATGTAACACCAGACGGCGACGAACTTCACGTCGGCCGGTCCAGATCGGACAGCTTTTTTTAATCTTATTCATCCGAACGAATCTATCGCTAAGCTGGCGGGCCGGACAGTGAAACGGAATAGCCTTCATAGCAATTCCCGACAGACCATCCGTCGAGCTACAGTCCTAGCGCCACGCTTCAGCAGACAGACAGCCGTGGACGTGCCCACGGACCAGCGGTTCGTTTCAATGCATGGCACATCAAAATAAGCTCAGGATTGGCTCGCGGAGAGGATCGCCCAGAAAACGGCGGGTAAGGCGGCCCCGTTGCAAGAGCAACTTCGCGGACGACCTCACCACGCTGTATCCGAAACGGGATGTGAGCACTGGTCATATACCTTTACAGCCCAGAGTGGAGTCATTCTAATTGATCTACGCAGATATCTGGGGTACACAAGCTACGTGATACTGGACCGTTTGCGTTGGGGAGATGATTGCAGTCCTTCAACACCGCTCTTCCTCCGGTAGCCAGATCGTTTACTCCAGATGCAGAGTACTAGATGAGCAGGACAAGTCTAGTTGACGATCGTCAGAACCCTGAACGACTTAGGTCGTGTTCGAACTCCAAGATGATGGTCACGCCGGCGTCTGGACCACGAAATCAACAAGGACCTCGTCGTAGGACTCGACATTAGACTGTTTGTAGTCTCATAGCAAGCGTTGGTAGGTGCAGACGACAGCATCTTGGTCGAGGAACAAGAATACTATAAAGGCATGTGTTCTTCACAACTTCCAGAGCTTTTTTTTCTTCCCTCACCAGCTCAGCACAGCCTTCGAGTCTTCTTCGACATCTTTCACTCTTTAACCACTCTCGTTCTCGTCACTCTTTCGCCTTGACGGCCTCATCTCTGGAAGTTCCATACCCACTCAAACCATCAACATGCGTTTCTCAACCATCATCCCCACTGCGCTGGTCGCTTTCTCGGCCTCTGCCTACGGCAGCCCTGTTGCTTCTCAGGAAGTCGAGAAGCGCACTTTCGGCGGCTCCTGCACCACCGGTCACTCTGGAGTGTATGCAACTCGAAGCCCTATACCCAAACTACCCGTACTAACATTCCACTCCAGTGACTCTGCGCTTTCCAGCATCATGGGCAGCATCCAGGGCGGGAAATACGGCTCCACCAACTGGGGCTCCATGATCTCCCAGTACACTGGCGGCATGTCTCTGTAAGTTACCCCGGAACTTGGTCGGCATGTCTTTCCCCCCAGCTAAACATCGTTCCTCCACAGTGACAGCCCCTTCTCGCAGGCCGCCCTCGGCCAGGTCGAGTCGCTGGCCGCCAGCTTGTCCGCCGGCAGCAACCTCGGCTTCTCGGGCGAGCTGACCAACAGCCTGAAGAACCTGACGACCCAGTTCAGCGGCGACTCCTCGATCACGGACCCGCTCCACAGCGCCATCGCCATCGTCGGCCAGCTGGACGGCATGTACGGCAGCTTCAGCTCCGGCAACGCCGGCGCCTCGGGCTCGATCCAGAGCCTGAGCCAGGTCTTCGCCCAGGTCGAGGGCATCGCCAGCGGCTTCGGCGGCTTCTCCGGCGGCGCCAACGCCAACGGCTTCGCCGGCATCCTGACCAACCTCGCCGGCACCTCCAAGCACCTCCTCGTCAACTTCAACGGCAACGGCATGGTCTCCTCCACCGGCACCCTCAACCAGCTCACCGGCATGTACGGCAGCTGCCACGCCCTCGGCCGCGCCTTTGCCGGCAACAGCGGTTTCCTCACCGGCAGCCCGTCCCTCAACCTCCAGGGTATGCTCGGCAAGGCTATCGGTTTCCTCAACGCCTAAGCGGTTTCCGGAGCTTGACGACTAGTCTATGCCTGTACTGCGGAGTGGTATTCTGGTATGGGGTGGTCTAGTGCTGTGGAAGGACCGGTGCTTCGAGAGGGGGTGTGCTACGGGAGATTCACGATTTCTCGCCTGGCTTGCATGGAACGGCAGCTTGTCACTTGACTACATAGGTACCTTATTGATTCAATAAGCCAATATACCATAACCATAAACATCTCTTTAGATACGTGCCAAAGATGTCCATGGAATTATCATTGCCTTTGCTTCGTGTCCAGAGATGATTCTCGTTGGTAAGTTGTGACTACCTAAGTACCTTGGGTATCTCCAAAGATCTTGCTTACCCATTCTTCTGTCATCACTGAGGCAACCTTTCCCCACGTGTTGTAGGTAAGGTAGTGGTATTCATAGGATTAATGAAATGCCGACCTACAAAGTTGCAGTAACGGGGGTTTTCACTTTAGTAAGAGACTTCCTTTTTCCTGACGTATCCCTTTATGTCCCAGAAACCACTACATCGAACTCATGTTTGACCTAAGCCGCACCACCGCATATCACGTAGGTAGCATGTATGTTTGGTGGCATGGAAAGCTCAACAAGGGCATCTGAGCATCGTATTCCACGTCGTTGTGTAGGAGCAATGCAGTTTTTGTTTTAAGGCAGAGTAGGGGCATAATGCTTCTCTGGTGACACATGAATGGGAAGTTGTTGAGGTTGGGCCGAGCTCAGGTGAGGCTTTGGTTTTATTCACAGTTTTTGCGTCTCAAATCTTGCGCAATCTGATAATCTCTTTGCGCTCACTGGCGCCCTTGTGGCTGCTTACCTCACGTAGATCCGCATGGAGGAGTTATGAACGAATCCAGCGTGGCGCCGTACCATCCCATCCTTCCGTGATAGACATGACGGGACATGCTAATGCATACGATGCAGATGCTTACAGAAGACGACGTATCGCGCTTACAATGGACAGACTCGGGTCCTTGGCATCTCACGCAGTACCTTCCGTGCTCATGTCTTCTCAGTCTTTTCTTGTTGTTGCGGTCAGTGAGAGATCTCAATGAAGCGGGCCTTGCCAGAGAGTTTGCGCCCATCGAAAGACAAGCTGTGCTGTTGACCCAGGGAAGACGGGAAGCTACCTTAGTTGCCGTATATCGGAGCAACCAACGGCTCAAAGGTTCCAAATGGCTTCTAGAAGACCCAGGGGCATGGCGTTCCATTCACCCGGGGGTCGCTGACGGCTGCGACGTCGCACCTTGGTCATTCCATGTGATCACTCCAACAATTTCCGCAGGAGCCCCCCAACGCCGGAAGCTCGTCCATTTCGTAATTGACAGCAGTCCATCACCTTCACACATTGGCGTCAGAGTGATTGAGGAGCAGAGCTGGTGACCTTAGAGTTCAGTCGCTTAGCAATGAAGCTGGGTCTCTGACTCTCTGGGTCCCGGGTCGGATGCAGGCAATCGAGCGCTAGGGCTCGCGATCCTCAAAGCTTGTCATTTCTCAAGCTAGTATGCGGAATGCTTAGGGGGTGTTCTTATGTATAATCTTCGGGTGGATTATCGGGTATAAGCCACCCGATAATCTTTTTGTTTTTTTATCGGCTTAGCGCTTATTAGGGCTTATCGATACTAGAATCCGGCTAAGTCCCTGCCCTATAAAATAGCTAAATTTAACTAATTAAAGAGCCTTGCTTTAGCTAGGGTGCTAATTACCCTATTAACTAATCGGTTTAGATTTTTAATAGTGGATTTTGCCCATTTATTACTCCGCCTGCCCTATACCTTAAATATATTACCGGTAATAATATTATTAACATTATTAACACCACTAATAATATTATAATAACTTTTGAATATAGTTATTTACCGCATTTTTTTAGAGGCATGCCACCGCCGTTGTTATCGCTGCTGCTTACGATTTGTTATATTTGCTTTAATTTTTATAATAAGAATTAAGGTTAATTTATATTTTTGCGAAAATATATTTGCAAATGTTATCGTTAGGCTACGATACGTTTATTGTTTTTTTAGCTTTGGTAACGCCCGCTTTAAAAAAGTTTTTTAAATAAAAAAGTTTATATATTTTATTTTTTATAATTAGCTTACTTTTTATATTAATTTTTAACTTTTAAAAATTTTATTAAACGAGAAATTTACTATTTTTTTTTACGTTGTTATTTAAAGTTATATTATACGTATAATAAGCGAATAGTTTAATAAAAGTATTAATATATTTTACCGGTGTTTTTACGAGGTTTTTGACGTTATAATAGTTTTTATTAAGTTTTTAGTAAAATAAAGAAGTTTAGAGACTTATTTTCGAATAGTTAACGATTTGAAGTTTTATTTAGTTTTTTAAAACTGCGTTAGTATTATTAACGGTTTTTATTTCGACGTTAAAGTTAAAATAAATATTTTTTAAATAAGAGAAGTATAAAGAAACCGAAAGTTAAATATTTTAACTAATGTATTAGCCGTTGTTAACTTTTTTAAGAAGTTTATATATATATTAGTTAGTTAGGAAGGCTTTATTTACGATTTTTGTATATTTAGTTATGTTATTAATTAACCTGGCGAGCTTATTATTTTTAAGCATAAATAGTTATTTAGGGATATTGGGTTTGTTATTAAGAAACGGGTTTTTATATTATATCGATTTATACGGTATTATATTTAAAAATTTAAGTTTAATAACTTTTAGTTAAATATTTTTAAAAAGTTATATAATTATTATTATTTATAGTTATATAACGTTATTAAGAAGGGATTTAGAAAGTAAAAAGAGGTGTTTTGAATTTATAGTTATAAATTAATGTTAAAGTTAAAGGCGTATATTAAAGTTATATATGTAATAATAAGTTTTTATAACTTTTTATTTAAATATAAGGAGATTAGCGTTAACGACGAGGTAGTAATTAATTTAAATATATATATTAACGACGGGGTGTTTTTAAATAATAAGTTTTCGTAGTAAAAAAGGGCGGGCGGCGTGTAGTTGCTTATTAATAAAGTAAGAGATTAAATAAAAATAAAGCTATAAAAGTAATATTTAAGGTATTTAGGTGAAAAGGCGAGTATGTAAGGCTTTATAAAACATTTTAAAAACGAGTAAATAAAGTGTTTAAGAGTGTTAGGTAGTAAGTGTGTGTAATTGTTAGAATGAAAATTATTAGCGTATTTAGAGGTAAAAAATTGACTAGTAGTTTAAAAGGCGGGTTTTTTAGCGAAAAGTAATAATTTATATAGCGATATGGGTTAAAGTATTATTAAATATTTAGAAACGTAATGTTAAAGGGTATTTATTAGTTAAAAAAAAAAAGCCCGAAAGTAAAAAGTAATTAATATGTATTAGAGCTAGCCTGCCTTTATATCGATTAATATATTATATAGACTAATACTTATTATTAATTAATTATTAAAGTAGGTTTTTTGCGCTTTTGCCGCTTTTGTTATTATTTTTATCGCCGCCCTTGCCGTTATTTTTATTACTGCCGCCGGCGCCCTTTTTGTTATTATTTTTATTACCGCCGCTAGTGCCCCTTTCGTTATTATTTTTATCGCCGCTACCGCCGGCCCTTTTTATTATTATTTTTATCGCCGCTTTTACCGCCGCCTTTGCCACTTATAATTTATTGTTAAACGACTTTTATGAAGGTGTTTTTTTAATAAGGTTATAATTATCGTTTTTTTGTATGCCGTTTTTTTTGTCCGCGTTATTTGCCGCTTTGTTTAAAGTATAAGGCCCCGCCGGGTTATTTATATTATTAGACTTGCTTTTAAAAGTTTTTAACTATTAAAGTTATACGGCTTCGTTATTATTATTAAAAATAAAAACATATTGGTTATTTTTTTATTAAACGTTAAGTACTTTATTTATAATTATATAGCTAATTTATTTTTTTTAATGTTTTTATAAACATTAAACCGCTTTTTAAAGCTTATCGTTATTTTGCCTCGCTGCTATAACCTTTATTTAAAGCATGGCACTTGTTACGTTATTTAGGCTTGCTTTGATTTTTTAAGCGCTAAAGAGGCGCATTTTTTTTATAAAACGAAACTTTTGCTTGTTACGAGACCGCTTGCCGACTTTTTTTTTAATCTTTAACTATTTTTAGCGCCGTAGCTTTTTAATAAATATTATTATTAATTTATTAATAAGGGGAAACCTTTTGTTAAAGTTTTTTGTTGCCTTGTTATTTATTAAAAATAGGTTATTTATTTTTAAATCTCGTAATGTTTATGTTAATATTTTAATAAGGCTAATAGTTAAGTTACTCGTTACGCGTAAGTTATTAAAAAATATTTATTTATATAGGTTTTTAAATTTAATAAGCTTTGTTTGAAAAAAAATCGCCTTTTTATAAGCTTGCTTTTAAGTTAATAATATTGTTATTTTTTTAAATAATGCTATTACGTATAGTAAAATATACGTTTTATATTACTGGTTTAGCGGTAATAATAAAGTTATTTAAATTTTAATTAAAGTTGCTAGCGTTAAATAAAGCATTTTAAACGTTTTATCTCTTTTTTAAGTATATAAACTTGTTTTTAATTTGTTTAGCGCTTATTTTAACGCTATATATTTTATTTAAAATATTAGTTACGTTTTAATAGCTTTTCGTTTTTATTTCGCCGCTTAGTATATGTAAGCTATTTTAAACTTAGATAAAGTAATTTTTAAATAAAGTTTTAATAAAGGTAAGGGTTTAATTAACTTTATTATTATTAATGTTATTTTTACCGATTTATTAGCTAGCTATGGCTTAGAAATCTTTTTAACTTAATTAAGGAACGGTTGCTTGATTAATAATAATAAAAGCTTGGCTAAAGCTTAGTTTTTTATTAAA
Source organism: Xylariomycetidae sp. FL0641 (assembly GCA_022376655.1). Lineage (NCBI taxonomy): Eukaryota > Fungi > Ascomycota > Sordariomycetes > Xylariomycetidae sp. FL0641. The sequence continues at coordinate 8,746 of JAJJKE010000068.1, forward strand.
AAAAAGCTAGTTAATAGGAAGCGACGTTTATTAGGTGTTTTTACGAGGTATGTTAAGAAAAAAGTAAGTGTTTTAAGATAAAAAAGTAATGTTAATATGAAGTAGTTTTATGTGAGGAATGGGCAGTAATTAAAAGACTTGATTTATAGAAAAAGCATATTGCATTTTTAACGGGTTATATATATGTAAAATGCCGGAATTAGACTTTTAAATTAGTTAATAACTTTTTTTAATTCGGTAATTATAATAATAACGCGGTTTATAACGCGTTTAGTAAACGAAGTTATTTGTAACGGTAACGGTAACGTAAAAAACGGATAGGTGGCGGAGTAACGGGAAGTTGTTTGTTATAATCTTTTAAAAAAAATAAACAAAGCTTTTAACACATTGCCCGCCCGGCTTATTTCGCTGGTAAGCCGATATGCGGAAAGTTAACTTATGCTAAAGCCGGGCACGGGCTATAATCTTCTAAAAAGATTCGCATAAGAACACCCCCTTAGCCGAAGGTGTCGCTTATCATTGGCGGTTGCCCATCCCATAATCACCTTGGTAGGGTCGTCTGCCGGCTCCTGGTTGGCTACCGCTCGGAGTTCGAGGCATAGTTGCCCTATAGCGCATATAACGGCAACTTGACAGGAGAAGCGTGTTGTCGGTCCTAGCCCCAGCTGGTCGCGATTTGTCTTACGCCGTAATAAGTGGTGTGAGGGTCACATATTGTGCGTGAGGTATGATGGGATGCAAGCCTTGCAAGCGCAGATCCGGGCCGGTTGCAGGCCAACGAAATAATCCGCGCAAACTCCAGGCGCACAGCAGCGATCTGCAATGTGCGGTCACGGCAGTGCCGTCGTACTTGTATCCTGCGGTAAACTTCAAACGCATGGAATGAATGAGAGAAGGGTGCGAAGGCTAATTAGTGCAAGAGAAAAAAGGGGGGTGAGCCAGAAAAGGATGCAAGTGTCACCCGGTCAGAGAATGCGGGTAGGCGGGCGAGGGAAAAAAAAGTTTGAAGGGGCGGAACGATTCCTATTCCAGTGATAAGTACCAGGAGTGTCAGGTAGGATTGATGCTCTCGTGAGGCCGGTGGCCAGGGCGAGCGAACGGCGAACGGCTGCAAGCGGTGGACGTGATACTCTCCAGCAGGGGTAGGCTGGAGGGAACCCCACTGCCCATCCAATGTCCATCCATGATTCCATAAGGTTAGGTAACTTGAGCATCATTGTTCGCCGCTCGTCGTACACCCATTGGAAGACAGTGGCTGTAGCGTCCCGACATGGCTCTCGGCTCGCATTCCAGTTGTTGAGCTGGGAGTTCTGCTGCTGACCTGGAAGGACGCGCAAGCAGATACCTCCTTCTACCTACTCTGCGAGAAGACGGCTTGCGATAAGGTACATATATCAGACTTTATGCACCTAAGAAGACCCTAACACCGGCGCCGTCATTGCAGTGAACCACAGCAGAGTCTGCTTCGCGTTAAACCCTGCCGTCTTGGTCCCGCGATCAAGGTATCCCAGCCCCGAGCCGCTGCTAGCTAAACTGCGCTACCAAGGAAATATTTTGTCGCCGCATCTGCACCGAGCACGCCATGGGTCTGCATTTCCCAACTGCCAGTCACCAATGGTTACTTAATAAACGAGAGATCAAAGCCGAGAGTCGTTGTTGCCCGCAGCAGCAGCAGCAGCAGCAGCAGCAGCAATGTATCTACCTGCAATGTGAACTGCGCTGCATACCTACCTAGGTAGATAACTTACACACAACCGAAAACATCCCTAGGTATATTTGCATAGACGATGGTAGGCGTGTCACGCATGAACAAAGGCTTCCAGGATTGTTGGTGGTTGATAGGCCTTACCCCAGCCCACTCACGTTTTGAAACAATTGAATCGTACCTGGGTACCTTAGGTATTCTCCAGACACTGTAATAATTCTAGACTTGGACAGGCCCAGCCAGGTGGATGGTGACTCAGAGCACCCAGCTTGCCTTATCTCGGGTTTAAGATTTCTCCTTATACTTCCTTACCTGGGTAGATTGGACAGCACTCCACGATTGCGTGTTGATGTAATAAAAACGGTCTCGAGAAGCAGAAGGAGAACGAGACGACTCTTCATCCGAGCAGCGCTCTCGATACCTTAGCTCAATCTAGGAGGTAGTTATGCCTTTGTAGGTAAGTGTACCTCTACCTAAGGCAAGCAAGCGGCCCCCCGAGCCTCCCAAGCTCCCGAAGGTACAGCGGCACCTGCCTTGCCTGCACTGCAGCAGCCCTGGAGCCCCACCGTCGATCCCAAGGTGGGCATCGGCGGGCAAGCAAGGCAAGCAATGCGGGCGGGTCCTGCGCAACAGAGCCAGCCAGCGTGAGCAAGTGCGAGCGAGTTCCAGTTCGAACGAAGACAGAAGAGTTCGCCCGTCGACCCTTCGGCTTTGGGACCTTGGGACCTTGGAACCTGACCTTTCGGTGCTTGCTTCCAGTGCAGAGCCCCGGACTCATAGCATCATCAACCACCTTTCTTGCATCCTCACCTGCGCACTCCCTCCTGCCGAGGCGCTCGCTCGCACGCCGCAGTACCAGCATCCGCATCCTCTCCCAGTACCTACCACCTGGTATCGGCCGCCTCTGCAACAGCGCAATACCCCTCAATATACGCGCTTCCACGCTCGCTGCCCGCACCATGGCGCCCAACACCACCGATGGGAAGGAGCAGAAGCCGCCGCAAGGTACGCTTGATCGCCGCCGGCATTGCTTTGTCTGCCCCCCCCCAGCGCCGCCTTCTTTGTTGTGCATCTGCATTCTGCCGCATCTGCTTCTGATCCTGCCTCTGCTGCTGCTGTTGTCTGTCTTACCGCCTCGCTAACCCTCCTCTCTGCCGCATCTAGGCGATTCCAGCAATCCGCCTCCCGAGCGAGCCCCCGCCGTCCGCTTCGCCTCCAAGGTCGATGAGATCGGCCCCCCTGCCGGCCTCGAACGTGAGGACAGTCCCGAAGCCCGACGAGGCAGCTCGGCTACTCCTGAGCAACTTCGGGCTTTGTCCGAGTCCCTGCATGGCTCCAGCCTGCAAGAACAGCGCATGAAGAACTACTCCTTCGAGCCCTTTTCCCTCCCGGCCTCACAGGTATGTCAGATATGTCAGATGCCTCATAGATGCGCTTCCCGACCGCTCCGGTCAGCCATCGTCCAGACTCGGCGACCATACCTTCCTCACCCACTTCCCCCCCTGCCCCGCTCGACAGTTCCTCAGCACTGACAACTTCAGTACCCCTCGAATGAGACCACACCAAGCTCCACGCCGCACCCCAGTCAGAGTCCCATGGCGCCGCGATCTCCCCGCTTGAGTTCCGAGACACGGGAACGGGACCCAGGCCCGGCCTCACCACCGTTAACACCAGCTGGCACGTCGGCCGCGGAAGCCTTGGCGAAGAGCTCAAAATCCGAGGACAGGGCGCCATCAGAAGGCTTCAGCTCGCAGGCTATCACACCGCAGGCCTCGGGACAAGATCTACGACCCCTATCCCCGCGAATAGGCTTACCTCACCGACCAGCATCCACCGACAACATTTCGCAACGGACCACGGCAGTGGACGAGCATGATGATGGCGGCCGTCCGCACCGAAAGGCAATGTTCCAGATAGGGACTGGCGGGCAATCCCTCCCGGTATCGCGAGAATCGAGCCCCTCGCGGAATCGTGCTTCTCAATTCTACTCGAGGCCATTTACACCTTCGGGAGATGCCAATGATCCATATGCTGCAAGCAAGAGACCGGCCCAGAGCAAAGCGGGTGGATCAATCGATGCAAGATTCGTGTTTTCCCGGAAGAAAAAACACGCGTCTCCCTCCGCATCCTCGACCAGTATATCGAAGTTGGACAAACAGGACAAGAGGGGTTCTGGCTTCTTCGGCACCCGGACTAGAACCGGCGAACTCTATCAGACCGGCACCGACTCCACGACACATAGTCAGCATGGCTCGATGGCCGATTTGAGAAGGTTCTTCAAAGTTGGCGGTGGTCATAAATCCAAAAAGCCCCAATCGCCCTCGCCGTTTCGCCATGGTTCTGCCTCGGCGTCCAGGGCTAGTCTCCAAGTTCCGTTCGCAGACGACCACGGGCTATCTACGAAATACGGGAAAATTGGCAGGGTCCTGGGTTCCGGCGCGGGGGGCTCCGTGAAGCTTATGAGACGGAACGAGGACAACACCGTGTTCGCCGTAAAGGAGTTCCGGCCTCGTCATTCCTATGAGACGGAAAAGGACTATGTCAAGAAGCTTACTGCCGAATTCTGCGTCGGTTCCGCTCTACATCACGGCAACATCATCGAAACGTTGGACATCGTGCAGGAGAAGGGCAAGTGGTACGAAGTGATGGAATACGCTCCCTACGACTTGTTTGCTATCGTCATGACTGGCCGGATGAGCAAGCCGGAAGTCACCTGCTGCTTCCTGCAGATACTCAATGGTGTGACTTACCTCCACAGCTCGGGTCTCGCGCACCGAGATCTGAAGTTGGACAACGTCGTGGTCAGCGAGCACGGAATCATGAAGATCATTGATTTCGGCAGTGCTCATGTTTTCAAGTATCCTTTCGAGAGCGAAATTGTTTTAGCCAGCGGTAAGTTGTCGCAAGAGAGCCATGATGGCCCGGGACTGTCTAACCTGAGAATAATAGGTGTCGTGGGTTCGGATCCTTACCTTGCCCCTGAAGTTTATGACGAGCGGAAGTACGATCCTCAAGCTGTGGATATCTGGTCGCTCGCGATTATCTTCTGTTGCATGTCACTTAGGAGGTTTCCTTGGAAGGTTCCTCGGATGACGGACAACTCTTTCCGGCTATTCGCCTCGGAACCTACTCCTGGACACGATCCCAAGAAACTCATCCTGCCACCGTCGCGATCTACGAACGATCTGGCCGATACCCCCCAGCGAGATATATTCCCAGAAGAGACCTCCAAGGAGCCAAGGACGCAAAAAGCCGAGCCTGTAAAAGCCGAAGCTCCAAAGTCACAGCCTGCTGGAGCCAAACCTGCCGACGCCACCACGGGTGAGAAGAAGGAAGTTAAGGAAGTGATTCGAGGCCCGTGGCGGTTGCTTAGATTGCTTCCCAGAGAGAGCCGGCACATCATCGGGAGAATGTTGACGATCGACCCGAAGAAACGAGCGAAGATGGCCGAGATCCTTGACGAACCTTGGGTGTCAGACACGGTCATCTGTAGGCAGGTGGGCCCTGGGCAGGTTGAAAACGCAAGCGATCACACCCACGTTCTTGAACCTCCAGCGCCGAGCAAATAGTTCAACTGGTCCTGGATAACTCGAAAATTGGGAAAGAAGGCCAAAGAGGGGAAAGACGACGAAGAGGGGAAAGGCGACGAAAAGTGGAAAGATGACGAAAAGGGGAAGAAAGTCGACAAGGGGAAAGGTATCGAAAGAGCCAACGACCGTGGCCGTGCCCGCGAACCGCCAGCGCCCGGCAGATGATGGGGATCCGCGAACCTCGTCGACACATACCACCGAGAACTTGATTTTGACCTTACGAGTAAGAGCATCAGTACCCGGTGTTAGCGGCTGATTACTTGGGCGCTTCTACTACCTAGGTATATAGGTAAAGGGCAGCGAGGGTGGTGCAAACCGATACAGGATTATACAGGCATAGATCGCACGGTAGCTTGTTGTCTATAGACAATACGATAATGTTGTTGTAGCTCATTAGCATTTCCAGTTTCGAAATAGTTGATGCGACAAGTAGCAATGGAGAGAGATCGCTCAGATGGACAATTACCTCGTGCTTCACTCGGGCATTACCATCCCGTACACAAGTTCAATATATTTCTCTATACGATTAACCTGCTACCACTGTACCAGCTACAAGCACGACAAGCTTGTTACGGTTTCTGCCTGGCTTCCTTGCTTCAGGGGCAGCGGTTGTGCGACGGCAGCCAAGCCCCGATAGTATGTAGGTAGTAGGGAGTGATGAGGGGTTGAACAGGTGGTTCCCGGGGAGTTGGAGTACTGTGGAGGCAGACCTGGATGGTTGAGGGGCGCCGGGAGGGGTCATTTTGGGTGGGTCCCTTCGGCATGGACTCGGGTCCAGCCAAGCTCGGTGTCGGAAAAACCCAGGAATAAAAAAAGCCTAGGTCTGTTTGGATTCTTCCAAAGCTTTCCAAAAGATCTACGCCGGTGATAGCTTCAATTCTTCCCTCCAACACAAATTTTCTGCTTTCCCCATTTGATCTTGCGCTCTCCCTCGCAACCACATCCCACCACATCCGTCACAATGGTAAGACTTCCTTCCTTCTACCATACGCCCGCTACGAGAGCTGCCTCTCGGTCATTCACTGCTGCAGTTGGTCAAGTGCACGTACGCTGATGCTCTCAATTCCTAGGCCACCTCGATGCGATCGATCAAGTCCCTTGTCCCTCTGTTGGACCGCGTTCTGGTCCAGCGGATCAAGGCCGAGACCAAGACCGCTGGCGGCATCTTCCTGCCTGAATCGAGCGTGAAGGAGCTCAACGAGGCCAAGGTTCTGGCTGTCGGACCCGGTGCCTTGAACAAGGAGGGTGGACGCGTACCCATGGGCGTTGCGACCGGCGACCGGGTGCTGATTCCTCAGGTAAAGAAGACCCTACAACTATTCTTACTTCCACTGCTTCTTTCCCAGTCAACGTTTCGGGTTTGGTGCTGACAACATGACAGTTTGGTGGCTCACCCGTTAAGGTCGGTGAGGATGAGTTCCACCTCTTCCGCGACAGCGAGTAAGTCTCTGTTCCATGCCTACATCGTCCCTCGTGTCTGTTGCACTCGCTGACAATATGGTCACCAGAATCCTGGCCAAGATCAACGAATAAGATACCCACGATTCACGATTCCCCATGTACCATATCATGTACAATACAGAGCATTCACGAGCTCGACACAGGCTATGCATAGAGCGATGTAATTCTGATGACGGAAGAAAAGGGCGTTACTAGCTTCCGGTAATCTTTGTCGAGATGCCTTGACAGTCGGAGGGTGCAAATCCAATACTCTCCACTCTGCGAGTTGCGTGCCTGTGGTCTGTTCCTGATGGGATCGCAAGAGTATGATGGATCGCTCTGGGTCAGTTCCAATACCAACTCAAAAGTCGGAAACCCAGTTCGAGTGGATGGTAGGTCCGTCGCCAAATGGTCATGCCTCCCCAATCAGCGTGGGTACTTCTTCTACCATTTCCTTTGTCTATGCATCGTGTGGGGTCGGGGGGATAGCATGCCAGTCAATACGCTTCGGCGTATAAATCGGCATTCGCAGTCATACCCATTGATGCGAGTGTTTTCGCTCCTGGCAAAGATCAAACACTGCACCCGTTGCTGGGCGCCCGGATTCGAGGGGCCGTTCTGTGCTCCTTGGAGATTTCGGGAATCAGTAGAGGTCACATATCAACAACCACAAGCAGCCTTTGTGCCGTTGTTCTCAGGAAGAGGCTCTCTCTGCCTGGAAGTATAACCGGGATAGACCCTAAGTACTGAAACCAACTTCAATATACTGGATATTAAGCCAAGTTACTTCTTCTATCCGAAATGTTGTCATATACGGGGTGTGGTTGCAAAGGGGCAAGGAAAAGGGGGACGAAAACGAGGGTGTGAGACTCTCGCCGCGCTGGGCTTGGCATGCATGAGAGCGAGGCGGATGAGTTACTTCGGGTGTGGTCGTTGGTACGTTCATCCGTACCGTTGCGCAGTATGGTATACCTGAAATTGAGTGAAGCATCTCCTTTCTTTTTCTTTTTTGGTCTTCCTTGGCCAACCCGAGTCACTCATTCGTCCCTTCATTCCTGTCTGTTGGTGTTGCAGGTGGGAGCATGCATTGGCATAGGCATATGCATCTAAAGCAACAAGAGAATAGTGGTAAGGTAAGAAAGCCAGCCCTCTATTGCACCTTGGATAACCCACTTCCTCTCCAAAACTCAAGAGCAGTCGCTGTCCGAGGACATGCTAGAATCGTTACCAACCAGGAAATCGTCACTCTTGCCCTTGCCCTTGCCCTTGTCCTGGGTTTGGGAGGACTTGAACTCCTCAATGCAGAAGCTCGTCTCTTCCTCCAGCACTTCCATGTTCAGGCCATACCTGCCACCATCCACGTGATCCGGCACGTACAGCACCGGTACGTCCCTGTCCTTCAGCTCCCTTAAAAGCAAGGGGCCCGGGTCGGTCAATAGAAGCTTCACGACCGGCGATGCGTGCTTCGCCACCTCGATGAGTTCCAGGATGGCGTCGACCCCGTTCTCCAAGGGCCCGGAGAGGCGCGAAACCGCGTCCACGATGACGAACAGCGACCCGCCGCCCGGGCCGTCGAGCTCCTCAACCAGATACTCGAACGCTCTTCCCAGCTTGGCGACCGTGCTCAGCGATCCGGGCCTGAACCGCTTCTTGGTAAGGAACCCCAGGTCCGTCCCCGGTTGGTTGGCCACGATGTGGTTGAGGAGCTGGGCGGTCAGGCTCTGCATCATCGCCAACGGCCCGGAAGCGTCGGCCTCGGCGTTCTCGAGGGTCCGGAAGAAGCTGAAGTGGGCCAGCACGGGGAAGGGAGTGCCCTTCGCTATACTCTCGTGTACGAAGGCGGATGCGACGGTGACTGGATTGACAAGCTCTTCCGAGGGCGTCTCGACGTCGATGGCGAGGATGCTCGACTTGACGGAGGTGAACCAGCTTTTGAGTTCGTCCGACTGGATCACCCATTGAATCTTGTCCTTCTCTCCGAGTTCCATCGTCGGCGCTTTCGCTAGACATTCGTCGGTGTCATGTGAGTACTGCGCTTTTGGGAACCTTCCCTTTCGCAGCCATTGGCGTGATGTAGATTGCCGGTCCTCATTGCTCATGGTTCTTGAAGACACGGCAGCCGCAGGTTCTCGGCCCCGGCTTGGCCATGGAAGCTGCAGTTCCCGGACTCGCTCATGGTTCACTTCCGCTCGTTGTCAGTACCTATCGGTACTACGAACAAGCATCTACTGCAGTGCATAACTTACAAATCCCAGTGCGGTCATTGAAGAACTCGCTGCTCGTGAGCAAGGCGTAGACGCTGTTGTACACTGCGGTCGTGAATTCTTCCTGTCTGCGGACCTGACGCTCCTCATTTCGAGATTGGGCCTCTCGGTCGTCCTTTTGGGCTTTAAGGAGCTCTATCAGAAGCAACAAGGTCAGAGGCCTCTCATCACCTCTGTCTTATGGGAGGACCCTACCGTCGACGGTTGTGCGTATTTCATCGACCGTCAGTCTAGTGGCCGCGGCATGTTCCTCCGTACGGCCGAGCCTGCGAGAATCGCAGTCTCTCGCTTCTTCGCTGAAAGCTTCGCTCGCTTTCTGAAGATTTTCGATAGACGCGGTTATCTCTGTGCCGTAATCTTGGCCTTTTAGTGTGATCGTAACGCTTTTTCCTACAGTAGGGTCAGCATTATCCCCGTATTATATGTGCCTTGGCGGATGTCCCCCCTACGTTTCAAACTCTTCGAGAGTTCTTTGATGATTGACTCCAAAACTTCGAAGATGGCGACGAAAACAGCATCTGCTAGGTTCTTTAGCTTTTTCGACTGCTTGTGAACATTGATGATCATGTGTGTTCGCTCCAGTTGTCTTGGTATGTCACCTAGAGCCTGGAGTATCTCTTCCCGCAGGTTTTCGGCTCTGTCAAGGGCCTGTTTGCACTCAGTCTTTGCTGATATCATCTTAAGCCCTCGCCAGACGCACTTACTGCCAAGATCATGGTAAAGCCTCCACATATTGGAGAGCCATACGTGTCGGTTGGTAGAAAGCACAGAAGATTATGCAGAGTTCCCCTGTTTTCGACTAGCCGACGGAAGCATTTTCGGATGGCCTTCAAAGCCCCTCCACCCTGGGTGGTATCTCTACGTTGAGCGTTAAGCTGATGGGCTAGTTCCAAAACGTCATGGACTGTATAACAGCTCGGGTCCTTGATCTCGATACCGAGCTTGTGATCCAGCTTTCGCTCCTTCAAGGTGCGGCAGAAAGCCTTCAGTGTGTAGCTGAACTGCACTTTACGCTTCTCCGACTCCTCAAAGTGGTCGAACCTGGGGGAAAACATCAGATGCGATCCCAAGTTCGTTGTGGGAATCACACTTACTCGCTCGAGTCGGGTGAAGGAACGAACTTGTCCATCTCTGGGACGAACTGGGGGGCATGAGATCCCGCTACCACTGCAACCTCGGCGCCCAGCGCTTCTTCATGGTTGTCTAAGAATTCTGCCGCGCTGTTCGATAGCATGGTAGCTTTGAGTCTACTCATAATTGCTTGCAGATCAGAACTCTTTTCTCGGACATGAGGCCTGGTTGCTCAGGAACAGCAGGAGAGGGCAGCTTTCAATCATTGGGGAGTGCATGCGAGTATCTGTGCGGAGTAGGAGCCTGGCTTCGGGATTGGTAAGGTCTTAGGCAGCAGTCGGCTTGCATGTACCGGTAGCGTTTACGCATAGCCTGCTGTAGGCTGAGCCGTTCGCGAACGAGAAGCCTGGATCTTTTAGGCAGGTTGCATGGGCTTAAGTTCTCATGCAGTGAGACTTGAACTCTGACAGTAACGAAGCTGCTGCCAGGTGGCCCAAAGGGTGCCACCGTGCTCCCGGCCTCCACGACAGACAAATCACCTGTCAGCTAAAACCTGTCGGGGGAGTCAGGACCTAAAGCACCACCAGGCTGTGTTCTTCGTGGATGAACCTACTACCCTAAGTTACCTGTGATCCAACTTTACAGTGAACTTCCATCGGTCGTTGTGCTCCCCAAAGCCCGGGGCATTCCCTAGCAGCAGAGACACGCGTCTGCCTATGATGCTGACCCCGCTTCTGCGAGGAACGCTTTGTATAACGTATTTCGATCTTGTGGGCGATCAGCATGGCAGATAATCAAGAACACGGGTCCTTGCCAGAGTCACCACAGGAGGTGGAACAGCGACAGGAAGCCAACGAGTATGGTATGGCTGAACCCCCCGAAGACAGTCCCCCGAAGCACACGCGAGTTCCATCCGCAGCATCATTGACCTCGCCGATCGCTGCCAATGCTGTCCAGGATACTGTCCTCGAAGGGGATTATACCGAGCTTTTCGTAAATCTACACGAAAGTAACCGTCAGGAAGCTGGCGAAGGAGTTCCGACGCCACCGGGTAAACGGGGCAGGCCACCGCCGCCACCTTCTGCGCGCACCGAAGATTTTCAAGAGAAGCTCGACGAAGACGACAAATCGTCGGTATCGAGCGGCTCGGACTCCAGCATTGGATCTCGAGTGTCGCAACTGGATCAAGCAGATCTTCTCAGAGCCTACTGTAGAAAGCTGTCGAAAACACGAAAGACTGCACCGGAAGAACATACCCCGAGCAAAATCGTCGAGAGCATAATCTCCTACATCGGTGGATTGGAGGAGCGGATACAGGACCTCGAATCCAAAGCGGCCTCAGACAAAGATTCCGACGCTGGGAGTGCGGTTTCGTCAGAAGAAGAAGAAGAAAAAGAAGAGGGCAGTGAGGAGGTTCATTTGCAGGTTCAGTTCTTCAACGTGGAGGATGAGTTCGACGAGAGATGTCTCATACGCTCAGAGCGAAAATCCAAGAGCAACACATACATGTCCGATGTAGCTCCCTGGCACCTCATCCGGGTGCTTTACCGTTGGAGCTCAGCGAGCCCTGCCCCACCAAACGCTTGTGATCCTCCGAACCCTAAAGACATCGAAATACTTGCTGTGCGCCTCCACTCTCGTCATATCCTGGCGTTTCTAGGGACGACGATGGGCCCTCAGCAACCGGTCTACGCCCAGATCCCGGAAAGTTTGAAGACCTCTAGGACCGAGATCCTCAGGCCACTCCGTCCATTGATCTATGCGCTCAAAGCAGCTCGCAGTCATCTTACCAGCCTCGAGAATACGGAAAGGTTCGTTTTCACTATCAACCGTGATTTCCTATCTAACATCCTCCAGAACTCAACAGGCAGAGACTGAACTTGAGGAACTACCGGAGCAGGAAAGTGCCCAGAAGCTCCAAGATCAAGTCAAGAGCGGAAAGTCTGCTAGTGATACGCCGGGGAAAGGGCAGACTGAAACGAGTCCGTCGCGAGATGGGCCCTCCTGCCGAACACGAGAGGCGATAAGCCATTTCCGAGAGATGATCCGATTCCTCGAAGAATATGCTCGACCTCAGGTTGACGCTCATGATGCTATCCAAGAGACCCGATGCTCGAAGATATCATTCCAGAATCTGTGGATGCTGTTCAATTCTGACGACACCCTATATTGCCCCTCCCGAGTAGCTGGACAATTCATCTCGTTTCGCGAAGGGCCAAACACCAAGTCCTTCACCTCCATAGCATCTTACACGCCGCAAGCCTACCAAGTTGTTGCCATCCATGGCGGTGGCCCCAGCACCAACTACAAATACCACAACAACTGCCTCTGGAACCTGGTGTTCTCAACCCTCAACCGCCCGCAAGTGAACAGAAGGCCCTCGGACCCAAGTTCAAGAGGGCCTGCGACGATCCGGGGAAGCTTGAGCCCTTTGGTGGTCCACTGCGTTTCCGTCACCACGGACGGGGAGATGTTCTATCCGCGAGAGGACTTCTTCGTCTTCAAACCCTTCGAAGGGGAGTTTGATATCACAAGCCTTGAAGCGTACCCTCTCCAGTTTCATCCAGGGAGCGAGGAACGGCGTCAATACTTGGTTGACAGAGGACGCAAGCTCGTGGGCATGATGTCTATTTCTCATCTCCGGTACGAAGGGCCCACGGCCCACGAAGACAAAGAAGAGGTAAGCGCCTTCTATACACAGGTACATAACACGTCTCATGACTAGGTAACTGCTACCAGGTCGCAAGTCCGGTTGTCGTGGACCTCAAACTTGCAGACTCCACCGTGAAACGGGATCTCCCTCCACTGTTGCCATACCGGGAGTCAATGCCTGCATATAGTAAGACTTCGCTAGGAGAGATCAATGGTAACCATTGGCAAACTTGGTTATATGCACCGCAAGGGCCACGCCTGTACAGAATGTTCGCAGAGGAGCTCGGTGATTATAGGCCACAAGGGAAAGACCCCAGCTCGATTTGCCAGGAACTGCAAAGACACCTGGAAGCAACCAACATCATCCACCTACTACCGGGGGTGGTCCACGGATATGTCCTTCGCAACCGACTTTGGGGTAGGATCTGAACCTGTGGCCTTTCAAAGATACCATGAGCTGACTGCCTTTCCGCAGCCCCACTCAACATTGACCTCCTCCATCCTGTTGTTCAAGATGACGGCTGGAACGACCTGGTCCTGCCAAAGGGTTACAAGAAGATCGTCCGGGCTATGGTGGAGAGTCACGCCGCTCGCGTCAACGTCTCGAAACAGGATTCTGAACAGAAGACCCAAGTCGATCTGGTTCGAGGGAAAGGTAAATCTCGTGTGGACTAGACGGGTTCTCGGTTCAACTTGTCGGTGCTGACCTTTCGATGCAGGCAAGGGGTGTATCATCCTCATCCAGTACGTAACTCAATACCTTCGATATTGGCGAGCATACGAGTGCTGATGATTCCTCGACTAGTGGCGCCCCCGGGGTTGGCAAGACATCTACAGCGGGTCAGTATTCTTCTACGAAGACGGTCGTGTTGCTGCTAGTAGTGTCAGAGCAGAGTCAACTCACAGATGTGCACAGAATGCGTGGCGGCGTATACGAAACGGCCCTTATTCCCTATTACCTGTGGCGATGTCGGCTACCAGCCTGCCGAGGTGGAAAAGAAGCTCACTGACATCTTCCGGTTGGCGCACAAATGGGGTTGCGTACTTCTCCTGGATGAGGCCGACGTTTTCTTGGCGAAACGGAACCGGGAAGACGTGAAGCGCAACGGCCTCGTTTCGGGTAAGCTTCCCCATCGATGTATTCCACTGCAAGCTGCTATTCCGGTCTGACAGCGTGTAGTCTTCCTCAGGTTACTGGAATACTACTCAGGTATCCTCTTTTTGACCACCAACCGCGTAGGAGCCATCGACGATGCCTTCCGTTCCCGCTTGCATCTGACCCTCTACTACCCATCGCTGGACTGGAAGAAGAGCAAGAAGATCTGGAAGACGAACCTCAAACGACTGAGAGAGATCAGTCGTGAACGAGAGTCCGAGGGAAGGGCGGGCGTCCAGGTGGACGAGAAGAAGATCATGAAGTTTGCCATGTCCAATTTCGAGGAGCTGCAGTGGAACGGCAGGCAAATTCGCAATGCGCTGCAGTCCGCGCTGGCGCTGGCCGACTTCGAGGCCAGAGATAAACCCGAGGAGCCAACCGTCGTGACCGTCGAGCAGTTCCGAATCATAGCAACCGCCACGCGAGATTTCGACGAGTACCTCCGGATCACCCACGGCGACAGAGAGGAGGAAATTGCCCGGAAGGACAGGGTTCGAGCCAGCTACAAGCCTGCAACCATCAAAAAGCTGCAAGCCATATCTTCCTCCGATACTTCTGACAGCGCATCAACCTCGGACAGCGGTTCAGACGACTCGGCATCTGAGGAGAGTAAGGCTGCTCTCAAGAAAGGCAAAGGAAAGTCTAAGAGGCACTCCTCCCACAAGAAGCGTGATAGAAAGGGTAAAGACAGGAAGAAAGACAGCGACGCGGAGGACGGGAAGAAGACTAGGAAAAAGAAGAAGCAACAGGAGGAAAGTGAGAGCAGCTCAGAGAGTGACGAGTGATGGGCCAGGTTCAGGAATGCTACATGTTTCCATTCTTTCCTATTCATCATACCGGGGTTTCCTATGGCGCATACGAAACTATCGTTCCACTCAAAGACGATCCTGTAGCCTCGCCTTCCCGTGACACGAAAATGAGCGTTCTTCCTGCAGGGCCGATAATACGCGGGCTGTCGCCGAAGCCGCCACGTTGTGCTTAATTTTGGGCATTTCAAAGGCCTGCTGCAGTCCAAGCGGCGGCTCGTAGCCCCGGCCCTACACGCCCCGACCGACGCATGCCTCTGGATAGTAGGTACCGTACTTTATGTAGCCGCAGCCGCTGTAGGACTGGACTCCCCCGACCCCCTTACACAGCGGCGGAAACCACAGCGTCCACGCGCCGTCCGGGTTCCCGGGCAAGACGACGTCCGGCATCCCGAGGCATACGGCCATCAGAAGCCCGTCGGGGTATCGGTCTGGTTCTTGCGCGCGAAGAACTTCCGGATCGCGGCGCCGGTCCTCGGGCGGGCCTCGCCGCCGCCGCCCGGCCCGGGTGGCGGGGGCGACCGGGTCGGGGATCTCGGGAGCAGGCCGGGCGGGCTGGCCATATCCCTTCTTCCCCCCGGGCGTCGTTTGCGCTCGGGGACGACGACGTCGTCGAGGAGGAGGCCGGGGCCGCCGAACCCGGCCAGCTCCGGCAGGCGGAACTCGAAGCCGTGCTCGAACACGGACGGGCTGCTGCTGGTCAGCGCCGTGGACTGGGAGACGTGGGTGCGGGCCGCCAGCTCCGAGCTGAAGGTGGTGCTGGCGTCTTCGTCGTCGTCCTCCTCCTCCTGCTGCTGCTGCTCGTCCACCTCTTCCTCCTCTTCCGCGCCTTCGTCGTCCCCCGCCACCGCCCGCTCCTCGTCCCCGCACACCACCACGTACCAGCCGAGGGGCTCGTCCCGGGCCAGCTCGTCGCGCAGCTTCGCGAGCCAACCGCCACCCGCGCGCTGCCGTGGCTCCCGCGCGTACCGCGCCGCCGCCTCCGCCAGCGAGCGCGACGCGCCCACCCGCTCCACGTGGTCCGCCACGTACGCCCAGGGGGCGCTGGCGCGCGTCTCGTCCGCCGGGTCGAACTCCTCGAGCAGGCGCACGGCGGAGCGGTCGCGCGCGAACGACGACGGCGCCGCGGGTGGGGGGGTGGTGGGAGGTTGCGGACCCGGCGGCGGCGGCGGCGGCGGCGGCGGAGAGGTCGGTAAGGGCGGCGGCACGTCCTCGCGGGCGGCGTGAGGCTTCGCTCGCCGTAGGTTCAGCTTGCTGAGCTTGCGCGACAGGCTTCTGCTCCTCGGCCGGCTGGCGGGCACGTCCTCGTCGTCGCGTCCCCGTTGCCGCTCCTCCGTCTCGGCGGTGCCACCCGGCGATATAGAGCGATCGTGACCTTGGGGTCTCGACGTGTTATCCGTCTCTGGCGTGGGCGAGGCCGCAGGGGGTGGTAAGAAAGCGAACTTCTCATGCAGCCGCTCGAGAATAGCCGTTTCGGTCTTGGGTCCGACGACCCAGCCGGGCGCGGCATCCTCCAGGTTCTCCAATATCACGAAGTATAGGATCGGAAGCCGATGCCAGCGGAAGCCGTGGCAGAGGTATGTCGGCATGGTGGAATGGTGGGATGGAGCTATTGCGGTGGTGAAGCAGAGAGGACGGAGTTCAATTGTTGAAGACGAGCTGGGGAGCAATATTTCTAACTTGAACAGTTGGAGATCGCTTGCCCATGTAGTAGTAATAAGGGTCGTAAGCACCAACACCTGCATCATGCATCTGTTCGGGCTGTCATTGGTGACCTTCACCTCAGCTGGCCGGGGTGGCGCAGCACCGAGAAGCAACACCAATTGCGCCGGCCCGGGTCCAGAATAGTGCTGACATCGGCCGGTGAAGCCCTCTGTCAACCATGACCAGTGACTACCGAGTGTCCAGACTTGAAGTACCGAGACAATGGAGAGGCAATGGCTGGATGTTGGATGCTGTACTATGTAAAGTAGTCAGCAGGATTCGGGGTCAACAAACCGGTGCACTACCAAAGGATTCACCAGGGGCGCAGGTGTGCCAATAATAACTTATGAGGCTTGGAATCCCCGAGTACTTCCCTCACCCTCGCACCTTGCCAATATGGAGTGATTATGCTACGCCGACCCGCGATCCCTAGTAACAAGGTGTTCTGTAGCGTTCAGAAGCCGTTGGCGTTGGGTCAAGTCCAACTACGTTCTGGAAATTGAATAGCACCTATCCTCAGAGAACCTAAGGCTCCTCCTGGTGGGAATAGTAGAGCCAGACCGAAGACTGCTCGAGGGTCCTGGGTAGTCGAGCCCCAAGATAGGAAACCAGAAGTTCGTAAGACTCCAGTGCGCCAGTGAACCTTGGAGAACACCACTGAAAGGCGTTAAGCTGAGATATTCTGAGCTCATCATGCCACGATCTAATGAGACGTTAGCGGGCAAAATCGTTTGAGGGAAGCGAAGTAGTCATACGTGCACATCCTATCGGCCCATATGCCGGCGAACGAGTGCGCACGAACCGAAAAAAAGTCTCCATTGAAGAGTATCTATGGCGAAATTGGTGATGAAGAATCGACTCCGAGGTTCCTGTGACCCTGTCTCACTCACCGGGTGCTGCTAACTTAACTCTTCCATGCTCCCTGGACCTCTTGAAAACGCCGTGTCACGACTCCTATAAGGCCAGTAACTTCAGTAGTGACGCTTGATCGAGGCTCTCTTGTGCCCGGGAGACATACCCTTGACATGGTTCCGAGTCACGGGAGACGATGCCGCGTCCCTCCTCAGTCGACCGGTAACCACGAAAGACCCGAGTTCCGAGCCGCCGTGACAGCCCAAATCGCATCCGATGTTCTTCAGCATGGTGTTGCCTTCCGACCCAAGTCAAGTCGCCTGCATGATCAAATCTGCCGATAGAAGTGCCCGCTTCATCTCCCAGCGGGCGGTGTCGCGAACCGCGCGAGAGCCGGAGTCGACGGCCTGGAGTACCTGCCTCTGACCTACTTACCTACCTACCTTATGTATCCAGGCTGGCGGCGCCTTACTCTGCGGTGAGGTAGATATCGGTGCCGACGGCCGATGACCGCAAGCGAGCCGTCCTGGCACGCGGGGCACACCCTTCCTATACACGCCTAGGGGGGGCGAGCGAGCGACAACGCGACCGTCCCCATGGGTTTCTCGCGTCGTGCGTGGCTTAGTAACCGATTCGCGAGCGCCGGTCCTTCTCATCAAACGCATGGCCGGGCCGGGGAATGGGTGGATGGATGGATGGGTGGAAGATGGGGCCGGGCCGCGATGGGGGGCAAGGGTTCGGTTAGTTAGCCTCAGGTAAGTAGGTATGTACCTACAGTACCTAGAGTTCAGGAGGCGAGTGTCCCGGCCGGCAGAGGTCAGCTTAGCCCAGACAGACAGACAGACAGGGCTGGGTGACGCGTGTGCTGCTGGACGTCAGGGGGCTTTCGTAGGAAGTAGGTACGTACCTTAAGTAGGCAGACAGGTTCCGCGGTGGGTGGGTGGCTTGTCGTCGTCGGCAGCGCTGCTTCCCCCCTCCTCGGCTGAATTCGTCTGAACTCTTCTGCCGGAGGCAAGCAGGCGAGTACTGTCGGCAGGCGGGCAGGCAGCAAAGGCAGGAAGGACCCTTGGTGTTGGAAGGAAGGTTGGTCATCCTCGCCAATCTCGCCCGTCCCGGCGCTGGCTCGTCCCGCGTCTGTCTGGTCTCAGTGGTCTGTGGGGGAGAGCTAGGCGCGCCAATGAGCGGCCGCGCGGACGACGCGAGATCTTGGGTTGTCTGAGGCCCAGAACCATGGCCCCGAGGCGGGCACTCCAGCGAGTAGGTACCGTAAGTACCGGTGTGTAGGTATGTATGTATGTATCTATCGCGCAATGAGCTTGGATTGTGGGCACTGGCGGGCGGGCTTGCTGCCACTATGGGGATTCCCGTTTGCGAGTCTGGTTCTTCATCTGTCCGTCCACCCAGGTGCCCAGAGCAGGCGGCAGTGATGATACTTCGCTTGCACAGCGCATCTTGGGACCCATCAGGGTGTCTCTGCTTGGGGATCTCGTAAGCGCTTGTCCCTTACAAGTTACGCAAACCTGTAAGAAAGTTCATGCGAGTCAATCGATTCCACAGGTACCGAACTTGAACCACACCCACAAGCCATCATGGCTTGCTAAAATAAGATCTGAGAATGTGGGGTAAACAGGGGTGCTCCCTGTGGTGATGAAATGTCGGGGAAGGAGTGCGAGGTGATGATAGGTACTACCTACCTAGGTACCTACTTGCTGATACGTTATGACAAAGTCCCTGAAGTTCTTGAGTACCACCTTCATTTTTCAACGAGGATCTCCATCAACCATTCTAGCCTGCCCGCTGGTGGCATACCGTGGGGAAAGCTGTACCCCGTCGTTCCGGTAAGAGAAATCTTCAGGCATAATAGGTATTCTTCGTAAGTCAGAAGGATGCTGCAATTTTCTGCTTTTAGGCGCTTCCTCGGCGTCATCAACTGTGAAGTAAACTCGTTCTTGGCTATTTGCTTAGGTGGTCATGAGCGATCGGAATCACGGTCGCAGGATTCATGTGGACTGCGTAGTCGGCCAGATCCAGAGATATGCGTCTCACTGAACTTCAAGATACTACACAGGCTTCGTGACGGGGTCCAGACGGTTTCCCAATTCCAGGGACAGTGACATAAGGGTATATACCTAGCTATACGGTGACGTGTTGTTCGCCATGCGACGAGCTAGCCAGCTAGCCAATCGCAAGCCACTGTGGTAATCCGATATCCAGCCTTCAGTGGCCGTTGTGGCCCCGTTACCGAAGAATCCGCTCAACGCAAGGACACCATCGCAACCGGAGACTTGTCGTCACCAGCAAAGAGTCTTGTCGTCACCAGCAAAGAGTCTTGTGACGTAAAGCGCAAGTCGTTTCCAGAACGAGGTCTACAGCAAAGGGAGTGCATGGGGTTTCGTCAGGAAAGTCTGTTGTAGCGACGCCGCGGGGAACAGTAGCCAGGGGTGTCGGGAAGTCGGGCCGCATAGCCTAGCCATCTCATTCCAAGAGTTCTACCCTCCAACCACAAGCTGTCAGTTGCTTCTACGCTGCCGCACTGCTTGA
Source organism: Xylariomycetidae sp. FL0641 (assembly GCA_022376655.1). Lineage (NCBI taxonomy): Eukaryota > Fungi > Ascomycota > Sordariomycetes > Xylariomycetidae sp. FL0641. Next base: position 28,527 of record JAJJKE010000068.1, read on the forward strand.
TAGTGCAACCCAATAGCGCCGTATTATCGGTGACAGTGCTACTCAAGGCCCGGAGTGAGCCTGTTTCGCCTCGCTGCTGCGCACATCAATGCAGCGGGCTCCGAATTGGCGGGCGTGCATCGTGAGGACCGAGCTGGCCAGACTATGGCATCGCCTCCCGAGGAGGCTGGAAGGAATGCAAAACTCGCGCTATCTGCAGATGCAGATTTCCGTGACTGGGCGTCACATCGCAGCACCGCCATCTGGAAGAAGTCGCTCGTCGGGGGTCTCGGCGGATTTGCGCATAGCCGGGGAGTTAGGCCTCATGTCTGACGCAGTTGATAGTGGTATGTCAGCGTAGACGTGCCGACGAGTCGCCGGACAGGCGATGAGATGTCATGGTACGCGTAACGGCCAAGCCACGTGCAGAAGGCCGGAATGCGGATTCGGGGGGATAATAGATCTAATGACACGGTCGGACAGCAACCGTCCGTTGACACTGGGTCGGGAGTAGTTGTCAAGGTATCGAAGACGTCGGAACGAGTCCTGAGGCTTTCACCCATTGAGAAATGTCCGCCGCCGTACCTCCGCTTCCTTGATGATTTCGGCGGCCAGGCTTAGACTCGGCGCCAGGGCTGCCATCTGCTCTATGTCCACAACAACGTCGTTGATGATCTGGTCGAGGGCCTCCCTGTGAGGAACCAAGGTGAGAAGGATGTTGGACAGTGAGGGTGACATGGTAGCGCCCATCACCAATAGTGTCTGCGAGACGATCGAAAGAGCACCCTGCCAAAGGTAAGGCATATGACCGGCGTGACTGCGGCGAGTTGGTTAGATTGGGGGGGAAACTGAAACGCCGAGAAGGCAACTCTAGAGCAAGAGATCGACCAATGGCCACCGAGAGAAAGACTCACTGTGCAGATATATGCTCCAATTGCCGGATAGAGGCCTCGAGGCATTTGTGGCAGCTCTCTCGTACGGCGGGGTCCAGAACAGCTTGCTCGTTGTCAAGCACCGCCAAGATGTACGGCCGATAGATGATGGTGCGGCACGCAAAGAATCGTAGTCGCAGGACCGTCTGCACCGGGTCTGCCAGGGTCGTGCGCGTAAAGGGAAACTGTAGGGCCAGCGGAAGACTCTCGTACCATTGCGTAAGCTGGAAGTCGAGCTCGGCGACGACGGGTTCCAGGCTTGTCGTAGAAGCTATCGAGTCTTTCGAATAGATCAATTGGCTGACCCGGTTGAGCAGTCGTCTCAGTGCGATCTCGGCCAGGAAGTACCAGAGATCGTCTCGTCCCACAGCTTCGGACTCCTCACCTTGGAAGCCTCCGGGGAGACCGACATTCTCCTCCAACTGGACGACGCCGGAATGGGGGAGATCCAACTCGGCTAGAAGATCGCTCTCGAACATGAGGGCGTTCCAGTAAATCCGCTCGCAGAGCTCCCTCTGATCCTCGGGAATCCGCGCGGGCGTCATCAATAGCAGTTGTAGCTTGTTGCTGGTGGTACACAGTAGATTCCAAGCCTCCAATGGTCTGACCAAGTAGAATAGATAGGCGGCGGCGAGAAGATGACATTGTGCAGCCAGAACACTGTTGGCGGTCATCATGCCAGGGAGAAGCGACCATGCCGCCGTGAAATACTGCAAGCCTGGAGGGTCCTCATGCGGCACGATCCTTGATATGCTGCCGCGCAAACTGGCCTGGCCCAAAGCGAGCACCAGTAGTACGATGCAGCTTTCCGGCCCCTCGCGGAAACCCGTCGACAGGGCCATGCGGTAATGGCTTCTCCATGTATACGGGTTGACGCACGCATACCACACGTTCACTCGGTCAAAGTACGCTTCGATGTAAGCATTCGTGTTCGACAGGTCCACGCACGGCGTCTTGGCCAACGAGTGCAGTGGTTCTCGCGCCATCTCGAGCTGAAGGATAATGGAGGGGTCGTACGGGCGCGATACCAGGTCGCGTATCAGGGGCCACTGAAGTAAGTGCAATGCTGCATTGGTGTGAATCTTGGGCATCGTCGAGATGTTGGTCCCGGGCGTATGACTCGTCCACGTACCCAGCCCGCCACTGGGGATGATGGAAACAAAGTTGCCCGACGAGTTCTGCATGATCACATTCTCTCCGCTCAGTGCCGTACCGTTGCTTATGGGGGGCGAGTCGTGGGCGATCTGGATGGCGTTGGGGTGGTTGTTGACCAAGTTGATCTGGAGCAGACTTTCGATTCGGTTCAACCGTTCCAATATTAGCTTGTCGCCAGCATCCAGCTTGATACCAGGTTCGCGATAGATGCATTCGGCACCCAGCTCGGTGCATAGCTTGCATTTCGGCTTCGTTCCATCGCATCTAGACTTGCGTGACCGACACACTTCGCACTGGATACCTTGCATTTAGCACTGCCACAACCACTTCCGCCCATAGCTGCGGCCTGCGTCCCGGGCAACTAGGTAGAAGGAAAGGTAGTCCGACGTACCGCGATCGTGGCTCGCCTGCGGGGATAGTCTACTGTGGCGTCCGTGTTCCTCCTCTTGAGCGGGTTCACCCCATCGTCGCTCGGGGCTTTCTGCATCCCATTCGTCGCTTGCTCCGTCGACTGTGAAAGGTTCCGGGCTTTCTGTGCCGAGCCCAAGATGCCCTCGCGGCTGAAACTCGTGCGCTGGGCTTTAATGGCGGTGGGCGACTTCAAGGCCGAGCCGTTGGCGGGGTTGAGTTGCGGTGACGGGATGTCGATGGAGAAGTTGTCCCTGGATGGCAGTGGAAAAGGTCGACTAGAGGAGCTCGCAGCGCCAGCCGAGTGAGGCGAGTCGCCGTTCGAGGACGGCGACATCTTAATCTTCTTCACGACCCGGTGAGCTTCCGTGGCCGCGGCCGTGGCGAGCGACAGCTCAGGCAAGCCTTGACCAGCCTGCCCACTCAGACCCCAGAGCCGGCTATCCACTGACGACTGCCCACTGGCCACTGCCCACAGTCCGAACCAGGGCGTCCTGCCAACGCCGACGTTTTCTTAGGACCGGGAGGCGTGTGACCGGGAAGAGACTGGGTCAGAGTGGTCGACGATTACGCATTTAGCCCTGACGCCGTGCGTTCGAGACGTGCGAGGTGTGCGAGGTGTTCGAGGAGTTCGCGGTGTTCGAGGTGTTCGAGGTGTCCGTGGGTGTTCGGGGAGGGAGACGCGGGAGATGACGAAGGGGAGCTAAGAATATGCTCCGGGGCGAGGGCCCTGCAAGGCACGACAGCGAGCTTATTATTATTATTATTCTGGCCGGCACGCAAGGTATGGATGGCCAGAAGGGAGGGCGGGAAACCTGGAGGATCTGCCAGCGGGCACTGGTGTGTGTGTGTGTGTGTCTGCTGCTCATGCTACCCTCCACCCTCCACTGCCACCCACGACGGTCGACGACCCCAGCTTGCCGAGCTCGCTATGGCCAGCTGCGACCCCAGCTCGAGGGCAGGTAGGCAGGTTGACAGGCTCGCGTTTGCCAGGCGTGCCAAATGACAGAGGCCAGGCCGGCGACGCTGCAGCAGCGGCGCGGAAGCGTTGGATCCCCAGCAAGCAACTCCGAGACCCCAGTTCCGTCCAAGGATGTCGACCTCAGTCCCATAAAACCCCCAGAAAACTGCTTCCCATTGTGCCCACCCCGGCTTAGGTGCAGGTTCGCCAGCTTGGGATGTCGTCCAAGGTCAGGGACTCGACTTGGCCAGTCACCTACCTCGCTGAAGCGACACCTGCATACCTACCAATAGAGTACGCAAGGTACTCCTCCAATGCGATACCCGTAGATATGTACGTCCAAGTCCAAGTGCTATCGAAGAGCATGGAGAGCCGTGTGTACGGTGAGGTCGCGCCAGCGAGTCCGGATGGACCACGTCCCTTTTACGGACACTAGCCGACCGCTTGAAGTTGGCCAAGTAGGCTTGGTTGTAGGTACTGCAGAAGTACATACCCCAGCACCCGCGGCCGGGACGACGGGGTTCGGCGGCGATACACTCGTACCAAGGGCCGCTTATTTGTGCTGAGACGGCTCTAACAACTGTGACAATGTATGACGGATGGAGTCGAACACCGGAGCGAAGATGTGTGAAGACAGTGAGCGGAGCCGCAGCCACTGGATGGGAGTCATGGGACAGCGCGCGGGAGAAGGACAGAAGAAGCAGTGGAGCTCGCGATATATTTCGAGTCCGTGCCAGGCAGGCAAGCAAGGCAAGCAAGGCAAGCCAGGCTGGGAGACAGACTGATTGGCCGGCTGGTCAGATCGCAATGCCGACTCGACTTCTTGGGCTCTTTGGCCAGGCCCCAGGGTTGAAGAATGAAGAGGCCTCGACTCGGCGAGAGACCGACAGTAATCGGGGTCTCTGGTCTCTGGTCCTCTGGTCGGCGACGAAGATGCCAGTCACGACCCGTCACGACCCGTCACGACCCTTCACGTCAGTCGTCTTGTCGGATGCTCGGCTCTCTGTCTGTAGTTGTCGCTACGGTTGATGATCTGTCGGGCACGGGTGAAGGTGAAATTGCCATGTCAGCCTCGAGCCCATCAGGGCTTACAGGGCTTACAGGGCCCCGGGACGGACGGTGATATGATGCAAATGAGAGAGATGAGATCTGGGATCCTGCAGGCTCTTACTCCAGCGGAACGGGCCTCGGATGAAAGGAGAAAATTAGCTGATACCTACCCAGCTTTCCATGACGGCGACATGGGATAGCTAGCTACCTAGGTAGGTAATAAGTTAGTAGGCATCGGGAGTAGGCTCTGGCGACTGGCGACTGGCGGCGGCGTTGGGCATGTTGCCGTGAGCGGGAATGATGATGCCCTGAGACCAGCAATTCGGTACTCATTATTGTGCACCCTGCCATTAAGGTACTTAGAGGTATCGTCTCAAAATTGGTGCCCTGTCTGGCTGTCTTGCCCGTACGGAACCGGCCCCTGCTACAGTAATTGCTCACTTCACGCTGTGCCGCTCGTCTCCATACCTTCTGGCGTGGATGGGGGCTGAACCGTCAGAAGAAACCCAAGCGGAACAGGTCTCGGACGAGAAATCTCGGCTTTCTCATTTTTCCAGAAAAACTCTGACGCGCCCTGGTCTATAAGAGCAGGAGTCGAACCCTGCCATCTCACGATATCCTCATCAGCTGCAAGTAGGTATGGTATGCTGGCTGAGGTACCTTGAAGCGAAGCGATCCGATGCAATGGATTCAGACGTGAAGCATGCCTGTCTCCACCGTTTGCCCATTTGCAATCTTGCTGATAGTCGGCCTGTCGGGCTCGGGTTCTTACGGTAGGTAGCGAGAGACGGGACGGGAATAGGCTTGATAGGTACCAGGTAGGTAGGTAGGTAGGTAGAGAGTGCCCTGCACTCCGCATCCACAGGCTATCAACCCCCCCCCCCCCCCCCCCACTGCACACTCTCGCGACATTTAGTCATTCTTCGGAAATCATGAGAAAGAGGGGCCGTAAGGTTTCCTCTCCAACGCATGCCTTCTTATTCCGTCAACAACTTGAACAAGCGATCTGCTTACACTGTCTCGCTTCGGAGCATGCCAATATAGGGAACCACTGAGAAGCTATCTTGGCCGACCGACCTTCCTTTCAAAGCCAGAACCGCGCGCAACCACCCTCAACGTCCTCCTATCTTGATAAAGAGGCATATCAACGATTGGAGACACCGTCGCAGGACGAGGCTAGCGGCAAGGCCGACCTCTCCCGTTCAAGAAGGCGTATATATGACACACGGCACGGGTCTGTGTGTGATGCACGCCGCCCGCCGCCCGCCGCCCGCAGCCTTCCGGATGTACCAACTGTACCAACCGTACCAACTGGATCATCTGATCGTCTCAAGAATGGCGATAGACCAACATTTGCGGCATCCGCTTGCTTCCAACCGCCCGACTGCTCTACGTGAACTACAATAGAAACGTGGCATCAAAATACACCAACTGCATGCCAGCAGCGAAGGCAAGAAACCCTACGCTTAGTGGTCTCTCTTATAGCCCGACAGGTGCCGGTGGGCATCTCGGGGCAGCTCTCGCCCTCGCGGGCGCTTGTATATCGGCCCCTGGAATTCAGACCTGATTGTCAGTAGGTACGAGTCCCGTCTCATTCGAGTATGAGTATTTCGACGCAATACTACGCCGTTCGTCGAGTCAGATCATGGTTCGAAATCACGAAGGACACCTGCATCTCAGAACTTGATGCTTGAAGAATCTCGGCCGGTAACCGAGATCGCCCCGGAGCTCTGTGCCGCTTACCTGTTCTGCGTGAATAGTCGATGGCAAGCGCTACAGCGCCGACAAGTGGAAATGCATTCCAGCCCTAGCGATCCCCTCACCGCAGTAACGGGAGTGGCATCATCCCAAGGAGACTTGACCCATTGACACTGCGGTTCGCTCACCATCTTGGGCATGGAAGACGCAGCCGACCCCGACATACCCCAGCCAACAAACCTCCTATGACCACTCCATCGTGAGACGATGGATTTGCAACTGTGAGCCGGCTTCTGGTTTGGATTGAGCTCACTTATTAGTTCCCTCGTCTCGAGAAGAAAGACCCCGCATATACCCTGCAGTAGGTATCAACGGTGGACAAGCACATCAGAGTGGTATTGAACCACCCCAAAGAGGCATGCTGTGATACCCAGAGCGTCATTTCACCAACCGCCCTTCGAAGAGGGACCCTCGGCTCCTGGTGACGCGCGAGATGCAAAGTCTCTTGCAGAGGACGTGCGCCTGATCGAAATGCCAAGATGCTAGCCGACTGCAACATTGTATCGAGTTCAACCTCTCCAACTGCACCATCTGGTTGGGAAAGACCTGGCAGAATTCAGCTCAAGACGGTGCGTCCCGCCGCTCCGCAGCAGTGCGGCCCGTGGGACAAGAAGCTGTGCTTAGAAGACGCGACACCTCATCCGCTCTTCATAGGTCTGGCAGGTCTGGCATCCCAACTTCTCCTCTGCCTACCATCTCGGTTGACCGGTGAAGCAACCGCAGACACAGCAGCGTACCCCACACATTGGAAGTAGCCTCGAAATCCCCAACATGCATGATAAGATCGATATCATATAGGTCTTATGCCGTGGACTTGTTGAAGTGCATGTCCCCAACCAGGCATCTATCTATGAGACCGCTGACCTGTTCTGGCCATGTGCCACCGGCATCTTCGCGTCACTGCCACTCGCTTACTTGGAGATGGCCATGCCAAATGTGCCAAGTCGATACATGCCATCCACATTCCGCTGCTCAACCTGAGCTTGACAATATGACGATGAGTCATCTCGACGCTTGCACTTGGGGCAACCTTAATCACCAGGGCAGCAAGTCGGACGGCGTCTCGTCGCTGATCAACGTTTTTCCATACGCACGCAATGAACTTTCATCAAACACCATCCGGCCGTCCGCCAACCAGCCGCCAACGAGCCTGTCCAGGTTTTTCCTGGTCTTCCCCGCCACGCCGTGTTCCTATTTTTGGCGTGCGCGTTCAGCGGAGGGGGGCGGTGGCAAGCTGTTCATCTGCGTATATTGCCCTGCCGCCCCGCGCTGCCCTCTGACTTGCTGACCCCAAGAACCGCGAGGCACGAATAGGCCCTTTTCCACCCTCCCACCACCCCCGCACGTCGTCTTCGTTCCCCAATATACGCAGATGACGTTCCCCATGGGGCCGACCCCGCAAGAAGACCGCCCCTTCCCCCGGAGACGCGGGTAGAGTATGGCTTGGCTCGAGTGATGAGGCTCTGGAGGTCGCTGACTTACTACACGAGTGGAGCGTCTGGCACAGCGCGCGCTCTGGTTCGAGCTGCGGACAGCACTCAGCAGCTGCATTGTTGTGTCATGTCAGCGTGAAGCGAACGAGTTATGATGGGAGCGAGCACCGCGTGCCCGGTGAGTGAGTGCCTCTTCGTTATGGTAGTCTGCGGGCAGATACACGGGCGGTACCGACGAGCTATGTACACGTAGGAGCCCCGATACATTCTCCCAAAGTACCCCCCTTTCCCGGCTAGGTAACCCGTAGGCCAGGCAGCGCAGCCAGCCAGCCACATCAGACAACCCGACGGCCGCCGCTCACGCGCCGGCTGTGGTAATCCTCGTGGAAGATGGCGGCGGTGACCTCACCCTCGATATCGGCGTAGGCAACGAAGTTGGTGAGCATGCCGGTCTCGACGTCGCGGCCGATGAGCACCACGCGGCCGTCGGCCTGCAGCCCCACCGCCAGCAGGTCGCCGTCGGCGTTGACGGCGAACTGCCGCGGCCCCGCGCCGCCCGCCGGGAACTCTTGCACCTTGGTCAGCGCGGCGCCCCCATCCGCCGCCCGGTCGATGGCGTACACGATCAGGGGGTCCGACGCGATGTCGGTGCTGTTCGAGGCGTCGAAGTTGGTGATGTTCATCGAGTACTCCCAACGCGACGACACGATCAGAAACTTCTCGTCCGGCTAGGCAGGGAGCAACCTGGTTAGTTGCGGTTGTGTGTATGTTGGTAGGTAGGCAGGCAGGCAGGCACCCATGGATGGAGACCCGCGGGGCCCGAGCGAGGGAGTTGGCGGCAACGTAGCCGGAAGCCGGTGCCAGTGCGTGGGATAGGGGGTGACTTACAGAGAGATGGATCTCGGCGGCGCCTGTGCCCTCGGGCAATTCGCGGTCGTCGCCATGGGTCGGGATGACGAACAACTCATCGAAGCTCATGGTCTTGTTGTCGTTGTACGTAACCGCATAGCCGGTGATGGTGTTGGCCAGCTCCGATACCAGGTAGAAGTAGGTCTTGTCGCGCACGACGGTGAAGACGCCGTGGCGCGGCCCGGACCCGGGGGCGGCTACAAGGGGCGCGACGGGGGTCAGGGTCAGGTTGTCCGCGTTGGCCTGGTAGATCCGCACGAGGTCGGCGCCCAGATCCGGGACGAGCACGAAGGCCGCGGTAGGGTCCAGCAGGGCCTCGTGGGGGTGCGGCGCCTCCTGACGCTCTGGGTCCGGACCGGGTCCGTCCAGCGTGAAGGTCTCGTTCCAGACCAGGCTGAGCTCGCCCTGCGGGTCGAAGCTCACGACGCTTACGCTCGACCCGGAACTACAAAGCGTTGCAAGCAGGTTAGTCTAGGGTATGCAGCTACTAGAGATGAAGCAAGTCTTCCGACCGAACCACAGTCGACAAAACGTGGATTGCGGGTTACATTGTTGGCGGCCGCCAGCCAGGAAGACAGTGGGAACAGGTCGAAAGCGAGAGCTTACTACTGGGCCAGAGCCAGGCCATGTCCACCGACGCCGTATTCCGCAATGCTGACGGGACCCAAGATGACCTCGAGGTTGGACAAGGTGGTCAGGCTGCCGTCTTCGTTGGTGAAGAAGGACGCCAAGCTACCCGTCTCCGAGGTCAGGCCCTCATTCGTGCAGAAGAGGAGGGACTTGGAGTAGTCGAGATGCAACCAAGACGGGCTCTCTCCGCAGCCGGTCGAGGAGGACACGGCCTCGAGAGTGGCGGCGGCGGGGGCGGCGGCGGCGGTGGCTCTGCCATCTCCCACGGGCTCAGCCAGGTCGGGCAGGGTCAGGTTCAGCGTGGTGACGGTGCCGGCATAGGAGGAGACGTAGAGTAGGGTGGCGGACGCCGAGGTAGCAGCAACAAAGCCCGAGGACAGGAGCCCTGCGGGGGTGATTCCTCCTTTCCACATGCTTGGACGGTGGTCTTCGAATAACACGGCTCTACGACACGGGCCGGACGAACAGGTGAGGAGGATGTAGAGGGCAAGGAGAAGCACCACCATCACCACCACCACCACCACCAACTTACCAGGCCGAGGGGGTAATAAGCCAGCGGCCGCCCCGTAGCAGCGACGAGCACTGACATCGTCGGAAGGCCTCCGCGGGGGCAGTCCCGCCCGCAGCAGCAACGGTGTCCTCTCCTCCTCCTCGCCCGACGCTGCTGCTGCTGCTGCTGCCATCATCGCTCTGGCTCTGCGTGCGGCCTTAACTGGAAACTCGTTAAGGAGTCGGTCTAGTCATCAGTCTCGGCCGGTAGTGTCCCTCTCTCTCTCTCCCCATCCGTCCCCTCTCCGCCAGCCAGGACGTCCAAGTTTATCCGGACGATCCCACCGCCCGACCCCCCCTGCGCAGGTACTGTAGTACGGCGTGTGGAGATTGCCGAGTAAGTGCCGGCATACCTTGTAGGACGAAGAGACGACGGTTCGGCTGGAGGTTTCTGTCTTCGGCCGGTATCGCGTGTTTTGTGTAATACCTACCTACCTAGGTCCGTCCGCGTTCACCGGTACGTACATACAGTTCATTCGGCCACACGCAGTATCGAGGGTATCAGAGAGAGAGTGTGTGTGGTGTGTGTGAGAGAGAGAGAGAGAGGAACTTGGAAGTGGGCACGAAATCAGCAAGGGCAAAGAAGGTCTGTGCGTTAGCGCCAGCGTGCCTTCTTGTTCGGCTCGTTCACTCGGTCGATTCACTTGTACCTACATAAAGTACCTAGGTAGGTACTTACGGTGAGTCTGGAGGGAGGAGGAGGTTCCATTTCCGCGCAGCCAAAGAGCCACACCAGTGACCACAGACTCACAGAGCCAGACGATGAGGTTGCAATGCGGAGAAGAGCTGTGGAGTAAGTACTTAACCTAGAGCTACAGTAGATGCGGGAGAGGTCGGTCATCCACTGCACCCAAGCCAGCCTGACCCAGATCTGGATGGCATCGACAGGGATCCATTTCTAATCTTCGCTGCCCATTGCCCAAATGTCGCTTCTTTCAGGAATCAGAAATGGGCTTGTCTTCTGCGAAGCCCCCCTCATCAGTTCGAGAATCCTCCAATCAAGAGAGCTGCGAGCTTGGTCGGCTCTCTCCCCCTCTTCGGTCACTCACTCACTCACTCACTCACTCACTCACTGGACCCTGCTTGCCTGCTTGGGAGGAGGGGTCTTTCAAGACATGTGAATACGGATGGAAATCTCGGCTTGGCCATCTCACCTTCGCCAGGATACATACGTTGGTTGGGTCCTTACTATGTACAGGTCTGCCGGTGCCCGAATCGCTCATCTCTGGTACTCCTATGAGCACGACACGGACTTTTGTGAGAGATGGCCTCAGAAATATTCCCGCGGGCAGAAAACGGCTCTCCGTAAGTCTTGGCACCCAAACTCTCACCCGACCACCATATGACCTGTCATTACCTTCTTCATGCCGAGTACGAATCCCGAAAGCTTCACTCGCGATGTGGCGAGGTGTACGTGAAAGGGAATCTGCACCACAAAGTGATGTGGTTCAGTTGTAGTTGTGACCCTGACGTAACAGCACACGGTATGTAAGTGATATGCATCATTGACATGCATCATCAGGCCTGTAAGTTTGAGAGCGGTTCGAGATCCGTACATGCTTGTCCATGGCCTATTCTCCGGTGGGCTGCCTACTAAGTAACTTCAATTCGTGTAAGGCTGGTGATCGCCTTGCAGGTTGACGCTACTCTCTACCTTAGGCTACCCCAGACTGCATCGTGAATCTTCCAAGGCATACCCGGCTTACACGGCACACGAAAGGCTAGCACCGAACCGGACGCTTCATCATCTTTAACCGCATGTCCTGCAACCCCGTGTGCCAAGTCCGTCATGCTCGGGCACTGACTGGCAGTGTGCCTCCTTCAGGGACCACCCAACGACGTTGAAGCACGTCGGCTCAACAGCCCAGACTCTGCCTGCCGGACCTGCACTATCGATCGCCGATTAGGCAAATTGCGAGTGAAACCTTGCCTCGTGCGCGAGATGGACCGCTACGCCAATGCTTGCGAGCCTCAACTTGAGTAGCATCCGACCTGTCCAAGGATCTACGCGCCGTCCAGTAAAACACCCTACTGGAATCCCCTGTTGCCAGTCGGAAGCTGCAGTTGTGATTTCTGATAGTTATACTATAGTTTGCTCGCTACTAGCTGCGAGGGAGACATCAAGAGTAGAGGGCGGAATCGCTTAGGTACTGCCATACCGGTACTGCCCAGACGGTCAGTGTTGAGATACCGGCCTCGTAATGGATATGATACCGTACAGCTGGATCATCGTCACTAGGTAGCGTGAAAATTCAGACACCGAGACGAAACCGGAATGCGGGTGTGTAAGAGCGGAGTTGGAAGGCATGAGGGACTGTTGAAACCGCAAGGAAACGAAAAGGAAGCACCGCAGAGACTGGCCTCCGGCTGCCAGGAACCCCAGGGGAGGTCCAAGATAAACCAGATAAGCCAAGTCTAGAGATGTGCAGACGGAGCGACGAGCACTGGTCCATTACCCAGAGCATGCCAGACCTTGCAAACAGGCCCTAAGCCGGGTCAACGTAGTACGTCGCGGTATCGGAACCTCCATACCCACGACCGGGGCACGCCTAGGACCCCGAGTGCTGGAGGACAGATGTTAAACCTTCGGGAACCCAGGCGTCCCCGGTCCTGGACACTGAAAGTGCCGCAAGAGCATCATAGGCGTGCAGAAGTTTGCGCGGATCACCCTGCCTGTAGCGCTTGGGATAATCACCACTTGAATGATATCCCATAGGTATAATCAAGTCATGGGATAATCCAGTACCAAAATGATTACCCTATAGACTGCTCATGATGTCCGCTGATAACGTGGTCATCCCACTGTAGATGTCGATATATACCTTGCTACAAGAACGTAGACCTTTCGGCGATACGTGTAGGGCGCGGATGAAGATGCTTCCAAGACGTGCCGGAACCACATTGGGTTCGGGTGTGGTATGGGAACACAGCGTCTACGAAGACCTCGAGAAGGGCGGTCAAGTTCTACCGGTCGGGTCGTCCCTTGGTAATCGCCCATGTACCACTCATTGACTACCGCCGAGGGCTGGTATCGTGTGACGATTGTCGAGGAGTCAGGCCCTTGGGGATGTGAAGAATCTCTCAACAGGGAGCGCCTTCGGGGGCTCCAGGGAGAAAGGGAATAATAAACCCATGTAAAATCACCTTGGCCATAGACTCTACCTTGTGTTCCTCATGTTGTAATAGAGTTCCTTCACGCACATGTGTTCTCCATGGTATCAGGACAGACTCCTTGTAGCCATGACGTCCGCTCGCTACTTTCACGATTTAGGCGCTCGTACTCCCCAGAAATAGCGAAAAGGTGGGCGTATCTTCGTGCAGTTTCACCACCGGCATGCCCGGGTAGTGGACACAGGTCGCCCAACGAAAGCACCAAAGTTTGAGACCACGCAGGTGAGAGCAGATAGAGAGTCCATCGCCGGTAGAAATTTGAGTTACACCCGGGTAATACTATACAACCGCGCACGGCGGCACCTTATAAGCAAGTGAGGGGGGATAGCAAGTCCTGTCCGGGCTTCATCTCCATCCCGTATCCCACCCAGCAACCACATCGTTCGGCGAGCCGGTGGTCCGCCATCGTCACTCCCGGGTCCTCACTAGTAGTACTGATTGCGACTCCGGATCCAGCGCCAGACGTCCGCCCGCGCGCGTGAGCCCTACTCGCCGACCTTGCGGGGCTGGATGGGGCGGGGGCCGGGGACGTAGTCGGTGGTGCCGCCCATGTGGAGGAGCCAGACGTTGCCGGGGTTCTCGAGGAAGGTGTGGGCAGCGTTCTCGCCCGCCATGAGCATGTTGTTGGGGAAGCCGAGGTCGAAGGGGACGGCGGCCTCGATCTCGGCGATGTCGTCGGCGTCGAGGCTCAGGGTCAGGGCCTCGATGTTGCCCTTGAGGTGCTCGACCGTGCGCCCTCCGACGATGGGGAAGACGTAGGGCGTCTTGTGCGTGACGTAGGCCTGGGCCACGCTGGTGATGATAGAACCCTTGCGCCGGGCCACGGCCTCCAGCGCCGCGCTGACCTTGAGGTCCGTCTCGGTCGCCTCCACCGACCGGCCGCCGCCCGCCCGCCGCTGCTCCTCCGTCTTGAAGGCGCCGCCGCCGAGCGAGCCGAACGGCGCCAGGCCCATGCCCTCGACCTTGCACATCGGGATGATGTCGCGCTCGAAGTCGCGGCAGGCCGCCGACCACTTGCCCTGGTACACGCAGAAGGGCCGCAGGCCGTGCGCGCGCGCGTACTCGTTCGCCTTGCTCACCAGCCACGCCGGGGTGTCGCTGATGCCCAGGTACAGCACCTTGCCCGCCAGCACTAGCTGGTTCAGCGACTGCATAACCTCGGGGATCGAGGTGCTGTAGTCCCACCAGTGGACGTACAGCTAGTCCAGGTTGTCAGCAATCATCGGCTCACAGGCAAGACAGGCACCCGGAAGCAGGGGTCGGCGTACCAGGTCAATGTAGTCCGTCTGCAGCTTCTCAAGAGAGCGGTCTACCGACACACGCATGCTCTTGGTGCCGTTTCCTTGGGCGTTGATCATGATCTCATCGTTGTGACCAGCCCGGAAGTTGGTGGTATACTTGGTAGCGATGACTGTGAGGCGTCAGTGTCTGCAGGGGCGAACACCTAAGATGTAAGTACCCACCCATCTGGTCACGGTTGCCACGCTTCTTCATCCACTCTCCAAGCCATTTCTCCGACTCCTCGGCCTGGTAGTTGTTGGCGGTGTCGATGAAGTTCCCGCCCTGCTCATAGAAGAAGTCCAGGATGCTCTCGGCCGTCTTCTGATCGCAAGCGCCCATGAAACCCTTCCAGGCCTCACCGAAGTTCATCGCACCCAGGCACAGAGGGCTGACGCGGACAGATGCCGTGGGCGACAGCATCCGGTAACGAGCCAAAGGGCTCTTAGGGGCCGAAGCCATGGGCAAAGCAAGCGGCATTGTGTCGGATGATGCGCAGCTCTACGGCGTATAATAGAGTTAACTAAGGTATATGAGATGGCGCTGTGTGGGTGGGTGGTGTTCGCGTCGTGGAAAGAACAGGTGCAAAGGCAAGTGGTATGATGCTGCTTTATATCCTTTCGTTAGACCTAGACTGCCACCTCGATATTCAACGGTGAAGGCACGATCGCCTAACGCCGAATCTCAAGTACGCATGAAACTCCAAGCCCAGATGACGATTTCATGACCTCCCCTCACCCGTTGCCCGCATGATCTCATTGCACGGCTTCGTTAGGTACTGTACCTAGGTAGGTAAGTACCTAGGTAGGTAGGTATAATGTTGCAATGCCGCCGGGCGGAACCGATCCCGTCAGTACCTAAGGTATTGTTAGTGTTGGCGCTGTCTGCCCAGTCTCGGGGATCTGGTTGCCCAGGACGGTCGACACGGACCGTGATGGGGCAGGTCGAGGAGATCAAATGGAAGTTCCGTTAAGTCCGTCGTTGTCAGGGTTCGGAAATACTATACTTAGTATAGTATTAAGGTCAATACTATACTATACTTAGTACTACTATAGTACTACTATAGTACCAAAAATAAGGTCCACTTTTTTACGTAAAAAATATACCACTAAATAGCCCGATTTTTTCTGGTTATAATTATACGTTAGCCGTTAATATAGTATATAAGCATAGCCCGTTAAAAAATAAAAAATAAAAATAAAAAAAATAAAAAACAATTAAAAAAAACCTTTCTATTATTCTTTTCTTTCTAATGGTTTTACACCTAAAAAATATACCATTTATAGCTTAACTTTTGCTTATAATTATTACGCGTTAGCCGCTAATATAAAATATAATTATAGCCCGTTAAAATAAAAAAACTAAAAAATAAAACAATAAAACAATAAAACAATAAAACAATAAAACAATAAAACAATAAAACAATAAAACAATAAAACAATAAAACAATTGTTTTATTATTCTTTTTTTTCTAATTATTTTATACCTAAAAATATATTATTTTATAGCACGACTTTTGCTTATAATTATTACATGTTAGCTATTAGTATAAAATATAGGTATAACTTAAAAAGAAGGATAAAAAATGGAAAATAAATTCTTTTTATTATTCTTTCTTGTTTAATAGTTTTATACTTTAAAAAAATATCGTTATATAGTCCTAATTTTACTTATCTTTATTATATATTAGTTATTTATATAACTTATTAATATAACTAAAAAAATTAAAGAAAAAAAATCTTTTTAATTAAAATTAATAATTTTATGTTTATTTTATTCTTTTATTTTAAAAAAAATTATTTTATAAAATATGTTAAAAAATGCCTTTTAACCTATTATAAATCGGATTCGTAACTATCCGATTCGTTATTTCGGCTTTTTTGTCTAGTTCTTTTTTCTTTCCTTCTTTCTTTCCCTTTTTGCTTTAGCTTATTTATAATTTCCCTTATATCGTCTGCCGAATCGTTTTCGTATATTTCCTTTTCGTATTTATTAACGTTATCGTTAAATTCCCTTATACTTTTAATTTTCTAATTTTTAAATAATAAAACCTTTTTTAACGTTTTTAGTAAAAGGCGATTTCGGGTTTTTATAATAACATAATTAGTAACTAAAAAACCTGCTTCTATACATGCCGAAATAGCTTATATAGCTAAATATCTTCTAGCCATAATAGCTAAAATAAGAAAATTCGATTGTTTAGCTTTCTAATATAATAAAACATCGGCTTAAAAATAAATTAATATATTTAAAAAAAAAATAATTATAATAATATTAAATTACTTACGGCTTGTTTTTCCCGTATTTTTTAAAAATATAATTTCCATTCGTTTATATCTTCGTTTTTTCGAATAAATAGTTTATTATCAAAATCTAAAAAAAAATCTAACTACATTTCGATATTTTCGTTATTTTCTTTTTTTACGTTATATTAGCTTAATATGCTATAATAATAAATTAATTATTAAATCTTTAATATTATAATTTTAAACTAACCTTTCAAATTCGGCTTTAAACATTCGTTTTATAGCTACTATTATAGCCTAATTTCGATCGTTAAGTTCGCTAATTTCTAATATTATTTATAACCTTTCTAATTTAAATCTAAGGTCTAATAAAATCGAAAAAAAAAATAGTTTATAATTTTCGAGATTATTTTCGTTATAAGCTTTTAAATAATATTTTTTTAGCTTATTAATAAATAATTCGATGCCGTTTAATATAACTAAGTAAAATTAAAACTATTAAAATTAATTAATAAATAAAAATAATAATAAATATACTATATATAAAATATTTACATAATAATTTTTAGTTAATATTTTTATAATATATTCAACTTTAAAACCTAATAATTTCCCATATAATTCCATTATACTTTTAATACTATAATTACTAATTATATAATATTCGCCTTAAAGTTTTAAAGTAAGTTTTATAAAAACCTTTAAGATTTTATAAATTTGCCGTAAATAATCCCATTTAAAATCCTTTTTAAAAAAGATTTTCTTTAAACTCTTTATTATTAATTTACGAATTAACAGCTTTTAAAGCTAATTCCATTTCGAGAAAAACGTCTAACATTCGAAAAAAAAAATTCCATCTAATAACGTTATCTTTTTAAAAATTAGTTATTTAACAATCGATTTTTAAATAAAATTATTATACTTAATAAAATACGTGTTTTTCTATATTCTTTTAATAATAATTTTTTAATAAATTTATAAAAAAGCTTTCGGACTTCGTTAACTATACGGCTAATAATAATAAAACGTCGAAGCTAATTTAAAAAGTCTATTAAATGTTAATATATTTTTAAAAATTTAAAACAAAAGTTAAAAAACAAAAATAATACCTTATATTTCTTTATTTTAATTTCTCTTTTTATTAAGTTTTTTTAGTTTATCTCTTTTAATATTATCGAAATTTTTGTTTTCGCTATCTGAAAATATATTATTTTCGTTATCGGTTATTTCGGTAAAATCGTTATCCCATAGTTTTTCGTTTTTTTTAATAATAACCTTTGTAAATAAATATCTAGTTTATTTTTTAAAACTTAATTAAGTAAAAAACCAAATAAAAAATCTTTAGCGCAAAGATTTATTATATATGCACTACAAGGGATATTATAAAAAAAAAGTTATAAATTAGGCGTATTATTTCGTTTATTTTCTATGCTTTTATTAAAGTATCGTTATTTAATCTATTATCCCTAAATATACTAAATAAATTAATATATTATAGTTTTATAAAATAAATTTATAAATATAAAATAACATATTAATATTTTAAAAATTAAAATTAAAAACTTACCTTAATAAAATATTTAATATAATTACTAGGTAGTTTTTTAAAAATTTATTTAATATCTAATTTAAATATCTACCGGTTTTTTTTTAGTAAAATTTTTCAAAGCCTAAAACGTTAATACTTTATAAATTAAATAATAAAGTATTACTTACCAATTAAGCGATATTTTAAATCAAAATCGCTATTTATCCAAAAAATAATAATTCTTAAATAATGCTTTAGCAAATCTTTAAAGGTCTAAATATTTAAAGCACCAGAAATATGCTAAAGGTGTTTATTTAGTTTTATAATTCGGCGTTTAATAATTTTAATTCTTTATCATAATTAAAACTAATAACATCTTCAATTTTCTTAAAATAAACAGTTTAAATATTAACTATAAATAATTAATAATAGATTTTATTAAAAACCTTTTAAAAAACCTTATTTATTATAATATTACATTAAATTAATAAAAAAAGTTAATTCGATAATAAAAAACGAGATAAAATTATCGATTATAAACTAAGCTATTTTATTAATAGCTTCATTTTTATTAAATATATCGTTTTCTTTTAAATCTCGTAGCCGTTTTCTTAAAGCTTTCGTAATAAAGGAAAAGGGGTTATTATAATTATTAAAATATTTATAATTATATTATTATAATTTAAACTTAATATATAATTAATAAAGTTTTTTTTTAAATAATAAGCTAAATAAACATACGCTTAATTTTATTTTCTTTTTTTTTAAACTTATAGCAATTTTCGAATGCGCTTTTTTTTATAATGCTTTATTAAATTTAAATTTTAAAATCCTTATAAAGCGGCTTTTATTTTTATATTTACACCCTGGCATAATGTATAAAATAACGCTTTATCGATAATAATTTATATTAATCAATAATAAAAAACAAGTAAATAAATTTTCGGTAAAAAGGTAAGCGATGCTTTCTAATAAATTTCCATTTAATAAAAGCTTAAAATCGGGCTAATTATATTTATTTATTTTTAAAATGCCATCTTTTTATAAATCAGCCATATCGTAAATAAAATCAGACTCCGAAATATTCAAAATAAAAAAAAAGCTAATAAAAGCCATTTTTAAAAATCTTATTTTTTAAAAATTTTATAAAGTATATAATAATAAAAAAAATAATATTTTATAACGTAATATTAATTAGATTTTAAGGTGTTATAAAGTAATATAAAACTTAAAATAATAAACGTAAAAAGAAAAAAAATTTTAAAAGAAAAAACCGGCCTATTTATATAAAGTTTAAAAAATATTATTATAAGTTAAATTAAAAATACGTATTTATTTTACAAAGGTACGAAAAAATTTACAAAGTTAAAAGGCCATAAAGTGGTAAAATAAATTTAATATATAAAAATACGTATCTATTTTACAAAAGTATAAAAAAGTTTACAAAGTTAAAAGCTTACAAGGTAGTAAAATAGATATAATATATAAAAATACGTATCTATTTTACAAAGGTATAAATAAATTTACAAAGTCAAAAGGTCATAAGGTAGTAAAATAAATATAATATATAAAAATACGTATTTATTTTACAAAGGTATAAAAATGTTTACAAAGTCAAAAAATCATAGGGTAGTAAAATAAATATAATATATAAAAATACGTATTTATTTTACAAAGGTATAAATAAATTTACAATGTTAAAAGTTTATAAAGTAGTAAAATAAATTTAATATATAAAAATACGTATTTATTTTACAAGGGTATAAATAAATTTACAATATTAACAGCTTACAAGGTAATAAAATAAATTTAATATATAAAAATACGTATTTATTTTAATTTTACCAGTTATAAATACTACTAATAAATATTTTAAAATTTATTATAAGTTTTTTTACTTATCTATCTTTTTATTTACTTATAAAAAATAAAAATTCCTTTTAATAACCTTAAAAAAGTTCGAGATTTTTAAAATCTTCGTTTATTACCGGCTTATTACCAATATTTATCGGCTCAAAAAACTACTAAAACGCAGTTTAAGGCTTATAAAGTAGCTAACAAACATATTCATAATCTTTTTAAACTATTCGCTATAAAATTATATACTATAAATTTATTTATTTTATTTATTTAAATTTATTTATTTAATTTTATTTAATTAACTTTTATATAAGACCCAATTAAATTCCGGGAAAATCCAAAACGTAAATTTCTCCAACATAATATTCGTAAAAAATTCAACGAAAACCACCGCTATATATAAGAAATAATAGTCCATAAGGTAAGTTAACTTTATTTTAATATTTTTAATTAAATTAATTTTATTTAAAAATAAAAAAACCCTTATAATAATATGCCTCCTTAGCATATTATATCAACACAACCGCCAACAGGCTACAGATATAGCCCACGTAAACCTTCCATTACAATAAAATATTTATTTTTAATTTAAATATAAAATATACGTTAATTTATTATTTATTAAGATCAAAAACACACTCCCAGCAGCCAACACCCAAATATATTCGATTCTTCACTAACTTCTCCCTCTTCTAATACCCCACTTACTACTAATATTATAGTAAATATTCCTTCAAAAGTAAATAAGTTATTTATTTATTATTAAAAGTTTTATTAATTATTTAATAAGAATTTATTATATGCCAAAGGTGTAAAAGGTCTTTTAAAAGTCTTTAAAAAATGCAAACCTATTTAACCCTTACTAAACCTAGTTATAAATTTTAGTAGCCATTTTCAGCTATTTTTATTTTAAAGTTTAATACGTTTTTATATTTTTAATAAATTTTAAAATAAAAAAAAATTAAAATCAAAATAATTCCATTATATATTTCCTTTTTAATTATTAATTTAAATTTTATAAATTAGTTTTTAATTATTTTTATTTATTAATTAAATATATCTTTTTAAACGTAAAAGTTTATTTAATAAAGGGGTATTTATTAAAAATGTTTTTTAAAACGCATAAAATTTCCTATTACTTTTAATTTCTTATCAAGCCTATCGGCCCATACCCCACACCACCTATTTAAATAAAAAGTTATATCGTTAAATAAACCTTTCGATTTTTAATCAAGCCTATCGGCCTATACCCCACACCACCTATTTAAATAAAAAATTATATCATCAAATAAACCTTTCGATTTTTAATCAAGCTTATCGGCCTATACCCCACACCACCTATTTAAATAAAAAATTATATCGTCAAATAAACCTTTCGATTTCTAATCAAGCCTATCGGCCCATACCCCACACCACTTATTTAAATAAGAAGTTATATCGTTAAATAAATCTTTCGATTTTTTATTAAGCTTATCGGCCCATACCTCACACCACTTATTTGAATAAAAAGCCATATCACTAAGAAAAACGAAAAAAACGATAAAAATACGATTATAATAAGCTATTTAACCCCCTTTTACTAAAAAAACTTTCATTCTTTATCATTCCCATTTATACCCCCCCTTTACAAAGCTTTTTTCCACTTTCACCTTTATTATCTATATTAGTTATAAATAATAACTTTCGAAATATAGACGATATCTGGAACTTTTAAAATTATCGTTTACTTCTGGCGTATTACGCCTACTTGCAAACCCGCCGGCAAGCCTTTAATTAACCAGGCCCTTATCTACATGCTATAAAAGCTTTATGCCTTTTATTTAAACGCTTCGCTTTTAACCTTACCGTTATAAGTTTTTTTCTTTTTTTTTTTTTTTTCCTTTTTTTGTTTTTATTTTTGTTTTTTTTTTATTTTTTATTAATTTTTTTTAGGAACCGATTAAATTTCGGAAGCTTTTAGAACGCTTTTCTTTTAAAAGGGCTATAACCGAAGTAAATGCCGATATATACCTTCGTTACGTTTAGCAGCTAGCTATATTTAAAGTAAGTTTTTTTCTTTTTTTTTTCTTTTTCCTCCTTTTAATTTATAATTAAAATAAAATTAATATACTAACTAACTTTTAATATAAGAAAATCCATATTAACCCCCTTATCCTTAGGTCCTATTTCCTACCCCACTATCTACCGAAAGTAATATAGTAAGCTTAATTAAAGAAAAAGAGCTAAAATCCCCCCTTTTTTTAACACCTACCCTACAAAAAGATTTTAACGACCTTACGCTAATAAAAGGGCCAGTAAAGCCCTTTACTATTAACCCTACTAATTTAACCCTTCTGGAGCCTACCCTTAAAAGCCTCGAATTTATATTTGAAAGCAAGTTTATTTTTTTTTCCTTTAAAAAAGAAAATAATTTAGTAAGCTATATATATATATATATATATATATATATAACTTATATACTAATTAATTTTTAAGCTAACCATAGCTTTGAAATAACTAACCAAAAGTTATTATCGTTCGATTTTGAAAACGACGTAATAATGGTTAGTTTTTTTATTTTAAAAATCCTTTTTAATTTAGAAAAAATATTAACTTTTTTAGGACGAGGAAAGCTACCTTAAACCCTAATAACCAGTCACTTTACCCCCCTTTCCTTCCCTAGACCCACTTACCGCACTTATAGGGATATCGACCCTTTCTAGTCCGGTACGAAATTAAATGGCCTATAAGCCGGCCAAAATCGTAATAAAAATCCCTTTAAACGTAAATAACCCTTTTTTTAAATTTTATATTTAATACTAACTTTTAATATAACATTTAAAGTATAAGGGTTATAAGCGGGTTTTTAAAAGCCGTAAAAGGATAGGGATCTACTTAGCACGGGCTTCGAACTGCCGTTAATATAGTAGAAATATTTCTTTTGTTTTTATTTTTTATTTTTTTATGTTTTTTTTCCTTATAGTTTATTTATTTTCCTATGTTTTTCTATTATATAAATTTCCATTATTTTTTTAGTAGTAGTTATATATTATATACTATAATATAAGCTATAAAAAAACCGTAAATTTATAATTGTTTTATCTATTTTTAACAAAATTAGTTTATAAAGTTTTATTAGTTTTTATAATAATAGTTAAATAATATACATTATAATATAAGCTATAAAAAAGCCGTAAGCTTATAATTATTTTATTTATTTTTTATAGATTTTTTTTATTTTATTTTATTTTATTTTATTTTATTTTTCCAAGGTTTTTTTTCCTTTGGTTTTTTTCCCGATTCGTGGCTTGCTACTAGCCATATGTGGCTAATATACCTTCGAAAACTAACCTTTAAAAATTAATAATTAATTAATAAAAAATAATCTAATAAATCGGGCAATAGTATTACTATATAACTTTTTATAGCGGATTTAATAGTATATCTTATCTTATCATATTAAGTGGGGATAGTACCTTAGTATATTAAGTATAGTATTAAGGTCAATACTATACTATACTAAGTATAGTAGTACTAAGTATAGTACCAATACTATAGTATTTTTTCCGAACCCTGGTCGTTGTATCCGTACCTAGCATTTCCATGCAGAGAATGAATGTACTTGAGTCAGGCACGTGGAGTTAAGTAATAACACAAGCATGCGGCGTGCGGCCTGCTGCAGATTCTGGTTGCAGGCACTTACTGCCTACCTAGGTAACTACCTACCTACTTTAGGTACCTAATGATGCCGAGAGACTCCACTTGCCCGTCGAAGTAAAGTTTCCAAGTGGTTGCTCTTGGCGGGATATCAACATGACACCTTGTTGATGTCCGGGAGGGCACATGGCAACAGAGCAAGCTGGCCAAGCGGTGTTAGGACTCTTGGGGGGCCCGTAAATACGGCATCTTAAGCCCTCACGGCGGGAGGCCTATACTCCCTGGCCGCATAAAGGAGGGGGCGGGTAGGCAGAACGAACCAAGACACAATTCTGATGGCGCTTCGCTTCGTATAAACTCAGGATAATTGGCGTACGGATATTCTCCACTGCTAAAGGGCACACCTCCCGCAGCGAACAAATATAAACCCAGCAGTCTCCCTCCTCGCATCCATGATGATCAGGCACGCCCCTCTTGCCCTTCGCAAGACTCGAGCTCAAAGCTCCCCCTGCCGGTGCACGTTGTGCTGGTTGGACTCGCCGTCGAGGCCCGAGCAGTTCGAACAGTTGCTGCAGTTGGTGCAGTCACTGCAGTTGTGGCAGTTGCTGCAGTTGTCGAGGTCCTCCGAATTGTTGCAGTTGTCGCTGTTGCTACAGCCGGTGCAGTTGTTACCTGGGCACGGGAGCATCGTCAGCAGTCTGCTGTTACTCGAATCGTATGTCGTAGGCATGCACACAATCGAAGCAGGGACTTACAATTGTTGCAGTTGATACAATTCTTGCAGTTTCTGCAGTTGTTGCAATTCTCATTGTCATCTCTGTCGGGCGCCATGTTGAATGAAGATCGTAAGGTTGCAGGACAAAGTCGGAGAATGTAGGTACGTAGCGTCGAGTGACCTTTCTTGATGCTGGGACGAAAATTTTATGTCCTGGAGGCGTTCAAGCAAGGTCTAAATAAGACTCGAATCTGATCGTACGGAGAGATAAGACGCAGCAATGCGTCATCTAATAGCGCCTGTTGGGGGCCGCAAAGAACAGGTTCAATCGTGAACCCTGCTCCCTGGGCTGTTGTCCTATCGTACCTCTCCGTACCTTACAACTGGTAAGCCCAGTCGTCATCGTTCACGATTACAAGTTTGGCTCGGTAGAGCTTAAGAGGCGCTCGTCAACCTCACGCCTTGGCGTCCAATCTCATGCAGAGCTGACGTTGTTGAACTCGCGATAGTGGACGAGCTGATACGTTGGGAATGCCATGTTTCTTTACTTTGATCAGTACACCAGTATATACAATGCCTTCAGCAGGCCCATGCGCCGACAATACCGTCGCGGCGGCCTTCGATCAAGTAGCCGTCCTTGACGCGCACATGCTCGACGATGGCCGGCGTACGACCGCCCTCTGCTTCCGTGATGCCGGCCCCGCAATCCCACTGCCGCGATTCCGCCTTGTCGTACACTTTGACCACGTCCTCGCCTGCCGCTGCGACAATGCGCTTGTGGTCGAACATCATGCTCGTGATTGGGTTGTCGTACGCGTACGCATCGAAGATGGACCCTGTTCGAAGATCCCATATCTAGGTATGCAGTGTCAGTACTGCCGGTATCTCCAAGACTGGCTTTGAGAGGGAGCACTTACTCGGATGCTTCTGTCCAGACTACCCGTCACGATATGCACATCGTCGAACTGCAGACACGTAACCGGGCCAGTGTGACCAACCAGGCTGCGATGGACTTGCCCGCTGCGGAGATCCCAAAGCCTCACCATGCCGTCTGCTGTACCGCAGGCGAGAGCGGACTCGAACACTTGCAGGGCGCCCACGAAGTCAGCTGTGTTGGCGGCTGGCCGGCTGGTCTGCCTCCACGTGCCTTCGCCTGTGCCGATGGAAGCGGATGCCTGCGCCGCTGCCCACATGACATCGAGCGTCTGCACACATCGCCCCTTTTCCAGGTCCCATTGCCGAAGCGTTTTGTCGGCCGAGCCGGAAACAAGTACGTCGCCTCTGAAATGCAGAGCAGTAATTTCATCCATATGAGACGACAGCGTATGGAGCGGGCAGTCTGCCATGCTCCCAGCTGGCGGGTCCACCGGTTGGTCGTCAGGGTTCTCAAACGCCATTCCGTCGTCATCCTCATCGTCACGCCCAAACTGGCTGCCTTGCGGGTCGTAGTGCGCCTTGCTCAGGTCCCATAACCGGACGGTTGCATCCATACCGCCTGTAGCCAGGATGTTGTCTGCTACTTGCAATGATCGCACAGAGGCAGTGTGGCCCTCAAGCATACCGATGCACCGACCGGCATTGAGGTCCCATACCTTGACTGTGTCGTCCATCGAAGCGGTGACCATTGTTCCGAAAGGTACGTCAAAGTCCACCGCTGTAATTTCTTCACCGTGGGCTTTGATTTCCCGAATATTAAAGCCAGGTTCGAAGTGCTCGTGTAGTATGGGCATAGACTTCCGGCGCAGATGCTTGTGTCGCTTCGCCTTGGTAGGCGGGCTCGAGCCAGATGGAAGCTTTTCGTAAACGGATTTGGACATGAACTCATCAGCGTCTTCATCGGTGACGAGATCGTCATCGATCGATTTCGTTGGCGTATGGGGCGCAGCGATAGACTCGGCCTCGTCAACCAAGATCTGCGCATCTTCTATGCGGTCCTCCATGTCGGCAACTGAGACTGCGTTAGAAACCACATTCAAGCTAGAAACCTGGCGGGCGAAAGTCTTACTGTCGTGTTCTAAGAGGGCCTCGTCTTGCTCTAGGCCTGCCAACCTGTCAAGAATTATACGGCGCATACCAGCAAGATTGGCGATCTTGTTGTCGATCTCCCGGATTTCACTGCTGGCCATGTTTTTCCTTATGCCCAACATTTCAAGATCATGCATAAGCGTGGACCTTTCCTTCTTCAGCTTATGGAGATGTTCCGGACTACCAGGGTTGGCGGGTGCTTCTTCCAGCATCTTCCTCCCACGAGACGCTCGTCTCCTGTGCTTCTTTCCATCATCGGTAAGTTCGGGGAAGCTCGCTTTGAAGCCCTGGAATAGAGAGTAGGAGTTATCGTCATCGGGGATGTTCTGCAGCATATCGTCGGATAGGTAGGATAGGGCGCGTGATTGGATTTCGGAAGTAGAGAATTTGGAGCGGACGAGGTCGGTTGGGGTGGTTTTGGCCATGGAGAACATGCCCCGTTGGACGCCTGGCCTCTTCATTTGCTTATGTACTTGGGCCATCGCGTTGTGATAGTTGCCAGAGTCACGATTTGATGCTAGGTGGCTCGCGGTGGTAGTTACTTTCCGAGCGAAACCCTCTATACCTCGCGACTGTAAATCAAGTCAGTCGGCTGGGGAGCCATTGCACATGTAGGAAGGGCGCAAGGAGTCTTTACCGAGAAGACTGAGTCCTCGCCCACGGAGGCTTCATCGTGAAAAGCATTGTGTAGTTCGGAATCGTCCATGCGCGAAGATACTTCTTCACCGTCTCGTCTGCGGGCAGTTCACTGTTGATTGTTTCTCCCGTCACAGCGCGGGATAGGGGCGCATGAGGAGGTATCGCGAGGGTGGCAGGCAACGACTCAAGTGCAGAGGCTTTTTTTTTTCGGGATGATGTAAACACAGGCTCGTAGGTGGGCATAGAAGCAGAAACACGAGCCGCAACTTGGTACTTGCTCGTCCCAAGATCTCTCGGGGAAGATGTTGGAGTTTCCACGATGATTCGCCTGACGACACGCTAAATTATTACGCACATGAAAAAGCTGGCAACGGCGCTGGCACTCAGCTGGGGTCGGCACCTGATTTCTGACCTGATCCAAGCTGTCGCTACAGTCTACAGGGGTGCTCACTGCAAGACAGTTCATCGGGGGCCCACCCGAGACAGCTATCAAACCATTCCCGATGCCCGCGGGGCGACAGAGTATCGCTATCGGCATGCTGGCAAGCTAGCAAGCTGGCTCTTATCTGCTAGCCGACGCTGTACCTACCTAGCGAGCAACTGTCCCGCTGTGGCACAGCTTGGCCGAGTATCGGCTTGAGGTCCCAACTTTGCTCACCGTCCCGTCCCTTCCGTCGCCTCGATGGGTAGCTTAGGTTTTCAGGAGCCGCCGAAAAAGCCTGGCGGAACAAGGCCAGGTCAACAAACAACGGCAAGGCAGCCGGTATTTTGGAGAAGAAAGACGCATTAACTGTGCATTGCCAATATGGATACAATTATCGATCTCAGTGACGCCTCCAAGGCCCTGGACCTGGCTAATATCCGCTTCCAATTGATGTAAGTCGCTATTTTCCGAAAGACATTTCCACTTACACCAAGACCGGCAAGAAACCCCAAGCCCCTCCATTCCTTTCACCCAATTTCCCTCCTACTCGTTCCCACCCTTCCGACTTCCACGCTCCCCAGACACGTCCGTTTTGCCTTTCGTACACGAGGAACAATGTCCGAAACAATGACCGGAACAATGCCGACCCTCTGCTCTCTCAATCTAGCCGGCTCGAAGACACCATCACCTTCCACCTGATCGAGCGGGTGCAGTTTCCCTTGAACCAGACAATCTACAAGCCGGGCGCGATCGCGATCAAGGGAACGGACCCGAAGCTGAGCTTCATGGACTGGTACCTGCTGGAGCAGGAGAAGCTGCAGTCGCTGATCCGGCGGTACGATGCGCCGGACGAGTACCCGTTCTTCCCGGACGCGCTGCAGACGCCGCTGCTGCGGCCGCTGGCGTACCCGCGCATCCTGCACGCCAACGACGTCAACGTCAACGCGCGCATCAAGGACTTCTACACGCGCGAGTTCCTGCCCGCCGCCTGCCCCGACTTCGGCGGCCGCGGCGACCGCGGCGAGAGCGAGGAGAACTACGGCTCCTCGGCCACCTGCGACATAGCCTGCCTCCAGGCCATCTCGCGCCGCGTCCACTTCGGCAAGTTCGTCGCCGAGTCCAAGTTCCAGTCCGACCCGGAGCTGTACACCCGCCTCATCCGCGCCGGCGACCGCGACGCCATCGGCGAGTCCATCACCAACCGCGCCGTCGAGAAGCAGGTCCTCGCCCGCCTCGCCCTCAAGGCCCGAACCTACGGTACCGACCCCTCCACGCCCGCCAACGGCGATCCTCCCGTGGGCAAGATCAACGTCGATGCTGTCGTCTCCATGTACGAGAACTTTGTGATACCCATAACGAAGGTTGTCGAGGTCGAATACCTCATGCAGCGGCTAGACTGAGGGAGAAGAAGCAGAAGCGGAAAGAACCGAGATATAGATATAATAGCGAAGAATAACGTAATAGCGAAGAGCAAAGGTTACGGTTACATGACGAGGCCACTGGTTCTTGCGTGCACGGAAAAAAAGCATAAATGCGAGCTGCTTGTTCTTTACTTCTTTGGCATTGAATGCGCCCTCACGATGGCGGGGCTAGATATTCATTAACCGCCTTAACGGCGGCGGGAAACTTGGCCGCCTCGATCAGGATCATGGAGCCGCGGGGCATGACGCCCATCTCCTGGAAGGCGCGCTTGCTGTCGGCGACGGCGTCGTCGATCTTGGTGAAGGGGTAGTTGCCGTAGGCGGCGGCGTGCTTCTGCAGGACCTCGTCCTCGGGGTGGAAGTAGTAGAGGGGCGCCTCCTGCTTGCCCTTCTTGGCCTTGCGCTCCTCCACGTCGAGCGTGCTCTCGATCTCGTGGTACGTCTTGGAGAGGATCAGGTAGTGCGTGAACGCGTACGGCTCTCCGTCCTCCACCGCCGCCTCCACCTCGTCTATGAGCATGTTGTACATCGGCGGCGCGATCTCCGACGGCACGTTGATCAGCCGTTCCGACAGCACCAGCCCGACCTGCGGGGCGTTCTTCTTGTCCACGCCCTCCTGATCCGCCGTCGAGGCCAGCAGATCGGCTATGGGCTGTAATCCTTCCGTCGTCCCCGCCTTCTCGCCCAGGTACGATCGTAGTGTCGCCATGGCTGGTGATGCCCGGTGCTCCGTCGCGTTCAGCGCCGTCACCATCGCGTAGGGGTCTGTTTCCTCCCCGTCCACCTTCACCGTTGACCCGATTGTCGGCTGCCCTAGGATCATGTCTGCCAGGCCCGATATGTCGAACAGCGACGCGTCTACGTCCAGCAGCTGTCTAAGCAGCGCCTTCGTCCCGTGGAAATCGATGTCCGCCTTGAAGTTGAACCATTCGAAATCGACGTTCACCATGTCAAAGTCCTACGGTCCAGAGCGACGAGTGTCAGTACGCATTATTCGATTTAAATCCCAGCCGCGATAACGGAACGTGTGGAGTCTTACGTACCTCGTCATCGGAGCTTTCACTGTCCTCTGCCATCTTGGTGTCGGCGGCTGCGGACACGCCGTCCGCTTCTCTCGCTCTCTTCTTCGCCATTGCGACTTCTGGATGGACCAATTCAAACTCGACGTCTCGGTTCTTCGGGGAGCAAAGGGAGACTGGCTCTCGGGCTGCGCTGATGAGCGGAAGTAGACGCTCTTAGCCGCTTCTCGACGCTGTCACGGGCATCTGCAGGGCGGTGTAGTGGAAAAATTCTGCCGCCTGCCCCTCACTAATCCGCATTGGGACTGATAAGGCCAGCAAGCCGATGCCTGATAACGACAGCTGAGCTCTCAGCTCTTGCTCTACGGTAGCGGGCCTGTCAAATGTTGCAGCCAGCTTCGGGGCTGTCTCGTACTGAGACAGGTCGCAGTTTTCGGGCGACGACAAGTCATCCCGAGGAGAAGAGAAACTCTGCCCTGATGGGGTT
The DNA here is from genome assembly GCA_022376655.1 of Xylariomycetidae sp. FL0641. Taxonomy (NCBI): domain Eukaryota; kingdom Fungi; phylum Ascomycota; class Sordariomycetes; species Xylariomycetidae sp. FL0641. The sequence continues at coordinate 58,740 of JAJJKE010000068.1, forward strand.
TTCTTCTTCTCTTCTCTACTATTTTGCTTTCTTTTTTGTAGTTTCCTTTTGGATCTAATTCCATGAAATTAGATGTATGCCGTGCAATTGGCGCCCTCGACTCAGCAGCTAACCATTGCCGCCTCAACATTGACTTGAGACATTGAATGAGATACACCTCAAGATAACCCCTGGAACTGACAGCCGCGTAGCCAACCAGCTTTATAGGCTTACTCATCTTCTAACCGAGTCATCTCTTTAGACTTCGATGGCTAATTTCCTCGGATGAGTGTGAAGAGACAACTGCGTGGGAATTCGCAGAGCGGTATTCTGGCACAGAGCGTAGCCCAGTCTCAACAACCAGCATTGAAACACACAATGCGATGGCGAACGGAATCAATGGGCAGACATTCTTCCGGCATCTGCTGATTCAATGTAACATGGGAACCTGGGGAAATCGGACATGGATACCGAGGCAAGCAATTCATCTATGCAGCCAGCAAGACTTGCATGACACGGCTCGGCACGTCTCGACGACTCTTCACTTCAAAACCAGGAGAAAGGCCAGTTCAGCCTGATGGATATATATAGAGCTGGGCATCGCATTAGTCGTGCGTAACCCATCCTACTGGTTCAGGCCAATACACAGCATGCGGAGAAACGAGATCGAGGATCGTAGGTTGCAGCAGGAAGAAGCTGCGGCGCGCAGCGTACCTTTATTAGGGTTCCTGAGTATGTAAAGTACTAATATATTACGAGTGGGTATATTGTGCTTGCAACAAGGGGGACGACGCGTGTCCCTAACGCCAGGCAACAAAAAACGACTCTGGTCTGGTCTGGTTGGGGCTGGTTCCGACCAAACCGCTTTTCCCCATGGTGGGCGCCGCCACTGCCAAACCAATTCAGATGGTGGCGGCCTAGACACGCCAGACGCCCGGCTCCCAGAACTCCGCAACCCCAGATCAGTGATAGTTCCCTTCACCCGCCATCGGAAAGCGCCCGCCGGAGGGCGCGGTAGACAATACACGAGTACCCCGCGGCGCAACTTGGCTCACTCGCTGGCGTGCAGGCCAGATGTGAGCCATGTTCGTGGACTGCCCAAGGCAGTTCCAGCATCCAGTCCCCTTCATCCTTCCCCGTAACGAACCCATGCAAGTCCAGACAGGTCGATTGAAGATCAATGCAGCCCTCAAGGTATTGCGGCTGTTGGGCATTGGTCCGACGACACATAGTCGTAAATGATTAATGAGTATGTACTGTGAGCGGCGGGTTGGAAGGTAAAGTAGGATATGGGCATGGGAGAAATTCCCGACAACCCGTCTCCCCTTTGCCTCATCGCGGATTAACCGCAGGCAGGCGCAGGTAGTCCTGCGGCACCGCCAGCTGGCTCGCGCTCGCAAACGCCTCGCGCGTCTCCGCGCCCAGCTTCTGGCCCCCAGGGGAGGTCAGGGGCCCGTTGGGAGTTTGGGCGGGTGTGAGCTGAAGGCCGAGGCCGACGGCAGCGTGACCGGAGCTCATGGACTTGAAGTGGTGCTGTTGCTTCTTGTTCTCGGCGCCGGCGTTGGCGGTGGCGTTGTTTATCTCCTCGACGACCTCGCGGCGGGCCATCTCGATGTCGTGGCGGGCCTCCTTGATCAGCACAGGGTCCCACAGCGGCATGATGCGGTACTGCAGGTTTTCCATGATGGCGCGCTCGGTGTAGTTGATCTGCTCGCTTGTCCAGACGTCGCCGCCCCAGTTCGTCGCAAACCACTGCGTCGTGGTCTCCTGCATGTCCTCCACAAACTTCTCCGCGATCACCAGCGCCGCCAGCACGATGACCTCCGGCGGCACCGAGTCAATGTGCGTTGCCTGGGAGGCCGCCGAGAACATCGCTGACGGCAGGGTGTGCCGCTTGGATGCCGGGATCCCTTGGCCGTGTAAGGGGAAGGATACGCGCCAGCTGCGGGCGAAGCGCGAGTTCAGCGAGTCCAAGATGTTGACGGCCAGGGCAATGATGTCCATCGGTAGGTTGGCGCGCTCCAGAATGAGCTGCACGGTTTGCATGGATGGGGTGATGAAGGATGCGCCAGGGGGCAGCATTCTTGCCAAGTGGGCAGCGGGACCTGAACTTGGTCAGCTTATGCACAGCCGACGTATAGCTGATGTGAGGAGAAGGAATACGACGAACCTAGATACTGGGAGTTGACGCAGTCGACATCGTCGGTAGTGAAACGCGGGCTCTGCGTAGCCGAGGAGCTGCGAGAGGAGGGCGGTGGCGTGGGAAGATTGGATAGCGGCTTATAGAATTGCCTGAAGTAGGCCTCGTCGAACTCGAAGTCGTCGTCGTGTATCGTGGAGAAACTCTTGGTGTGACCCATTGTGAATGCTTCCTTCCGTGCTGCTCAAGGTGCCAACAAATAACCAGTCCACGATCGAGTGGGAAAAGCACTGCTCATATTACGGAGCAGCAAACTCGATGTCGCAAGTTGCGGTCTGCTCGATGCACGCGGCAGGTGAGTATCACGCGACCAAGCGGGTCTCTCAGAGGTCGTTCGGGACTGAGGATGCAGGAGGGCTGCAGACTCGAGTGACGATAGGGCAAAGCGAGTGGGCGGTGAGTCCGGTGTAGGCGCAAAGCAGTCGATGTCGAACGAGCGTCGTGGCTATCACACACACACACACACACAAGATGCCGCAAACAACCGGTCGAGGAGAGCGAGAGGATGGCAATTACCAGGGGAATGAGTGAACGAGCGAGCGAGCGAGCGAGAGATGGCAAGTACTTAAGTTAATATACGAAGAATGTCGGATGTACAAGCGTGACAAGGTGAGGGGACCGGGGGTTATAATGCAGCCGCCGCCGCACGGTTCATCGACCGGTCGACCTGCACGAAGCGAAGCCACGGGCCAGGACTCGGGCCAGCACTCAGGCAAGTTCAGGCCAGGAGACGGTTGGTGAGGTACCGCAAGTGGGTATTCGCGCGTCTATCGTATTGGGCACCGGGGGGCACTGGGCACTGGGCAGGCCGTGGCAGGACTGGACGGGACGTCCTTGGATCATGGATGGACGGCGGATGGGATGCGAGCCTGGCGCGCCACGGGATGGCCTGATGGGACTCTGCCAGCCCAGACTTGCCAGACTTCCCAAGACTTCCCAGGGCGCCGGTGAGGCTGAGAAGCGAACTAAAAAAGACGGCCCGGTGTTTTTCTGGGCTTCTTGTCTTCGCGATGGACCACGATGGGGCATTCGGGCTTGTCGGGTTGGGGAACAGGCGTGGAATGGATGGATAGCGGGCATAGAATATTCCATGCGGTTACGGGTGAATGAAGAACTTGTTTACGACGAGAACTAGACGGAGCCAGGTGTGTCAGGTTGGCGGATGCGAAGCTGGCGATGCCTCGGGCGTGTGTAAGCCGAGTTTTCCATCGGAGAACAGACGATTCCTGGGCTCAATGTTTCTTCTTTATATCACCCGACTCCTGCCTGAGCTAGGTACCTTACCTTGCCTCGAGATGGACAGACAGCTTGAGGCAGTAATGAAAGGTGAAGTGTGAAGCTTCAAGCCGGTAGCTGTGTACTTTACGGATGTGGAATAAACGGTCAGCTCTCCACGCGCTCCCGCTCTCTTCCCGCCAGCCAGAACCCCGAGGTCCAGGCTCAGGGAAACCCAAAAAGGGGCCAAGATCGGCCATATGACGGGGCATTTGGGTTTGCGACGGCTCACCACACTCACCACACTCACCACGCTCACCACGCTCACCACGCTCACCTAGATCCATCGTTCTACCTACCTAGCTACTAACTACCTCCTAAGCTATGAGGTACTACCTCCTATGACCTGCCCAACAAGACTGCTACTAGCAGCATCTCCGGAGGAACCCCGATTCTAGCGTTGTCACGCGAGTGTCTAGCGACGCGGCATACTTTTCCACTACTGCTGCTTGGAGTAATGAATGGCGGTTGTAAAAGACGCTCGATCATGATCAACTGCCCAATGACTCTCCCAATGACCATCTGCTGCTGGCTTTCCTTGCGTGGGTGGTCTCGATGCGTCTACCTGAAGTGTTCTGGTGATCTCGCTGATCGAAACAAAAAACGACGCAATGACACCCAACATCGAGATGCGCTCTCGTGCTTGCTTGCCCTTCTCATCGTGAGGCGGTGCAAACTCATGCCGACAGGGGACCTCATAGCTCCACGATCCCGGATCTGCTTAAACACACGGTCGGGTTGTCGGTTTCGTCCAAGGTCCGACAGATCGCGAGCAGTTCGCGTCTTGAATGGAGGTTACCTAAGGAGGTACGTACCTACCTATCTTGCAGCCGGCAGCGTTGTCCTGTCCCTCTGTCTCTGTTTCTGGGCGAAGAGCAGCAGAGTTCTCTCTGTCTGGCAGGCTTGGGCAATCTTTAGGGGTCACATCCCGGCGGTGAAGCCTCTGTTGGCCCCGCCCTGAGCCCAGGCAAGCAGGAAAACCAGCTGGCAAAGGGCAAACAGCCATTATCCCCGACCTGCGCGCTTGCCCAATTCAGGATCCAACCCCTGAATTGGCTTGTGGCACTTGTGCAGGTGCAGGTGGCAGGCTGTTTGTTCTGCCGCTGTGGATTGCTTTGCTCCGAGCTCTCGAATCCAGGCTGAACGAGGCTGTGCTGCCCGCCCTGCCGCCCGCAATCAATGGCATTCCAAGGTACTTGCCTTATGCTGTCATCTCCAACGTCCTGCCTATCTCCGTGTTCTGCATGCCGAAGCATGCCTGCTTGCCCGCGTCGACCCTCCCATCCCGTGTTGCCCGTGTTGCCCGTGTTGTCCGTCCTGCCTCATTGTCCGTCCCCTCGTCATAGCACTGGCAACTGGCAACTGGAGTTGCGGAAGATCCGCTTGACTGTGACATAATGATCCGCCCTGGACCCTGATCGCGAGGTCGAGGCTGTATCAGCCCAGTTGTTGATCGATCTTGCAAGCTATTCTTGCCTAGCTATTGTTCGACACTTGCCAACCCCTACCTTGCCTGCTTGTTGCCTGCTTGTTGCCTGCTTGCCAGTCGCCAATACTGTGAAGGGCGCTTTGTTGATCAATTCCTCGGCTACGTTCCTGGTTCCGGCACCGTTCACCGCTATGATCCCCCTCCATGACGTGTGGTGCGAGGTAAATGGATGCCCAGACCAACGGCGCATTCTTGGATGCCAATCTGGTACGACGGCCTCGGCTTGTCTCAACAGTGACAGAACGGCTCGGCGGCTTCAGGCCTCAGCTTTCATTGTTCAAGGGCCTCAAGCCTCAGCAATTCCGAGAAGCTTGGGTGGACCGCCGTGATTTATTTTAGGGGTCGTGCATCTGAGGATTGGGGCTTCCGAGCAAGCAAATCTCCCAGTCCGATGCCTGTTTTCGCCCCAAGTTGTCTGCCGCCTGCATATGCCATCCATTTCCCTTTCCTCGGGCTTTTGCACCGGGTACCATCTATTCAGGCGTGTCGAGACCGACGCGCTGTTTTCGTCCCCTCCGCCAACCTCGTATCTCGAGATTTCGGTTTCTACCCACTTCCACCGCCCTCTGCAACGTCAATGCACTCCGAAGATACGGACACTAGATGCCAGACGATCCCGTCTGTGCCGAACGAACTTCAGCCCTTTGGAAACCCCGTTTCTTCCTCGTCTCCGCGCGGCAAATCGGCAGCTGACGAGCCGGCAACATCACCAAGGTGTCTTTTTAGGTGCAAGATAGAGCGAGGTAGGTTTACAAAAGAAACGAAGCTCTCGTACCTGTCAGTACGTGAGAGCTGGTTCGCGTCCAGATCTAGGGGTCCTGCTACCAAGGTGGCACTGGGCAGTCCTGTTGGTTGGTTCTGGCATGTGTGCTGTGTGGCATCCTGCAGTGCAGTGTTGCAATGCTCGCATGCTGGACGGCGAGCACCGTCCAATCCAAAGCTGCCGCCCATCCCGATTCGGCTTCTGGGGGCCGGCACCGCCAGCCGTGTAGAGCGTCTTGTTGCACCACCACCACCTCTGTACCGCAAAAAACCCGGTAGATTAGGGCCTGGGACGACCCGATGACGAAAACGTAGAAGATCGTCAGGGACGGGCATCTCCAGATCCAATCCCCCCGCAAAACCCTAGAATGAGTCGCGTTGTCGCGGTGCTTGAGCGGCTAGCCTCAGGCTGTCAGGCCATTACAGTCATTACAGTGCACTATCGCGCGTGTTGCAGACTCGGGTCTGTGGGCTTCGAGTCCATTTTCATTTTCCCATCATGCTAGTACGGGCCCCAGGGATACCAGATGTGCGGAGTCAAGATTCGGACCGTTGCGGATTTGCAGTATGATGCCATCTGGAAGAAAATGCCGAGTGGTGGAAGACACGAGGGAATCCGGGGCCGACCGGCCTCGTGTTTTCAGACAGCCACCGCATCGCCGCAATTTCCACCGCAACCACCGGCACGAGATATCCGGACAATATCTTGATACATCCTCCCGGACCAGATCTTCCAGATAATTGGTTTCGCTCAACTTTATTGACTGCCGGTCAATACTTATTACTGTCGTACCTGGTCTCGGGGTCAATGTCTTGAAATGCGGCAGCAGGTCTAACACGACACCGTAGTAGGGCGGCAAATAGAATCCGAACATTGAAGTCAGCCTCTTCAGCTCCTTCAGCCAGGGACTGGGTGACTGGAGGCCGTATAAGCCCGAGCCGCTCGAAAAGCGAGAGTGATGAAATCCCATCAGGTTGCAACCCCGAGGAGTTATCGATTCTGGGAGTACATCACGCCTACGGTGCTTGAAAGTAGACTCCTTTATACCAGGGACAATCCATTCGAGGCACACTCAATTGGACTTGAGGTGGGAGACTTCGAGTTCTCCGGACTACCTACATCAAGCCAAGCGTCGCGCAAAGTTTATCGCGGCTCCGGTAGTGCCGAAGCTCACGCGCTCGATGATGCGACTGAATGTAATTTTCGAACATTTCCAGCATCTTTCCAGTGTCATGCAGGACACATCCATGGATTTTCTCGTGTTCTGCCTCTTGCGTGGCTCAGCATGCAGCTGCCATAGGCCATGACGCCAGCGCACCCGTACGTCTCGGATATATGCAGTGGACGAACTTGACTCGACCCAGTGATAAGGTACTCAGAAAGGGTAGCAGCGAACCCTGGGAAGTACATCGTTCAAGTATCGCATGTCTCGAGAAGATCCCACCAGACTCCCTATGATATCTGGAGTCCAATGATGCTGCCCTAGTGCCTAACAATAGAAAGCATGTGGTGTCGTGAGACCCAACGTCCATCCGGATCCTTGGCAAGCTAATCTAGGGGTCTTAAAGGACAACAAACCACAAAATCTGCACGTGACACCCACAAAACCCCCCTGAAATACCTTCAGTTCGCCCGTTTGGCTCAGCGGTAGAGCGCCTCACTAGTATTCCTAGCTATGAGGAGGCGACTGGTTCGACTCCAGTAATGGGCATCATCATCTTTTGCCGTTGATGTAGGCTCTGTGTTTCTTTTTTGTTCGACGGATCGTCATTTAGAGGCTTTTTGCACTGGAAGATCATCTTCCAATCCATCTGCTGTTGCCGTCAGTTGAACGCTGCGCATGCCGTGCTTTTTCCATCTTCCGCCTCAATTCATCTTAGTAGTCAGAGTGGCTTTCTCTGCAGTGGCAGACGAGGATCTTCACATTATCGAGGACACGTCATTGGAATTGCCTCGCTTGTAACTCTGCAATACTGCATTACCGATAAGTGGCATACTGCGAGGGGGCTGGCTGCATCGGACACCTACCAGGAAGAGCTACGTGTCGGAAGATGCCTGCTGCTAACCATGTTAAAGGCTTGGGCAGATGACTTGGTTGTGACAACCTTAGCGACCTGGGCTTAGAATACCTAGCTCGGCCTCGGTCAGTTCACCTGTCGATTTCTTCGTCAAGAGCAGGCGCGGTAGGAGCCCCTTGTTTTCTTGGATCGAGTCTTGCATCTTGAGCGCGAGAGAAGCAAGAGCGAGCGACTTCACTACAAAGTTGACGCACCTTCCGACTGCGCAGGAACAGTGTGGTGAAGTAGTTGGATCCTGCAAAGAAGTCGCGGCCATGGAACCGAGGACTTTTCTTGGTCCCCCGCCGGAGGTACTTTCTGCATCTCTGCAGTATGTGTCACTTGCGGTTCTACTACCGAAGACTCCCGCATCTTCCGAACATCTGCCTTGCGATGCTCTTTGTGGGTGGCATAGACACCTAGAGTGATTGGGTATCCATGGACGGGTCACACATGCTTCCAATGGCCCTGGATGAGGTGCCTACGATGCCTTCGGCCATGGACCCAATCTCTTCGTGCTCGACTGCTCCTAAGCCACTGACGGCTGCGCGGGTGAACGCCCTTCTGCCCCGACGAACAAAGTCCATGAACGCCGATTGCATGACTTTGGGAGCAGACGATTCCGGATCTCTGCACGGCCAGGTCCCCGACACGCAATTAGTCCCGGACACGAAACCAACTTCACGAATAAAGGCGAACTCGAGTCGAAGACGATCCGTCGGGCCAACCTTCGACTCTCTGCCAATTGTCAGGGATTCACTTGGAAGGTAAGTGAGGATGGAATCACATAACCTCCACAGCAATTGAACCGCTTTTGGTCATCCTAAGCTTGTGTGTCTGCAGAGGCGAGTTCTAACAACGCATATCGCAGTGGCTATAGGCTGTGTTCCGACTCGGATTCACCAGGACCTGGGGAAACACATGCTCCTCAAGTTGACTCTTCTCGTTCAACTCCGTCTCGATCGCGCTCCCGAACGTCCCCGAGTTTGAGGCGAAGAAGTGCATCGCGAGGACGGCCCCGGAAGCGTCTGAGAAGCACGCAGCTTAACGGTAGCAGCACAAGAAACAGTCGTCGAACCTCCTACGGTGAAACCTCCCCCAGGCTGACGGACGTCAAGAACGATGAGGATATAGGCGATATGTACGATGTCCCAAGAAGCCCCAGCCGTGCTAGACAATCGGATGCTGGGCACCACTCGAGCCGCATTGCCATCAGTGGGCCTAATGAAGCCTCACAAGCCACGAAGGGCCTATCCCGGTTTCCTAGACGATCAGGCCCTGATGTCTATCGGTTTCCCGATTCCAGTGGCTCCCTTGAAACTGACTGGCGCGTGGGAGATGGATTCTCCGGAGATGAAGCGAAGCCCGATTTCGCCTTTCTCATGACAGGAAAGCCCAAGCGCAAGGGAACGCCATCGCTTCCTCATATGGGACAGTTGCAGATAAGCCAAGCTGCATCTCAGAGACTCCCCAACGCAGGATCCAGCAGACCTCGTATTGACCGTTCTTCGAATTATAAAATCAACGTCGGTGGCACTCAAGTGAAAGACGAGTGGCCTACTGCTCAGAGCTTCGCTGAGGATACGGTCGCGAGAAGATCCAAGCGAAAGACTCCAGGGACTCCAAGTAACCTTCGCTCGACAATAACACCGCAACCGACGCCGGCACCGATACCGAGAGAGTTGGCGATCTCAGCGCCAGTGCGACGCAGGAACAACTCTAACTTTGAGAACTTTGGTGGACGGGTTAAAGCAGCAGAGCAAATCCCTGCCAGAGAGATACCAGCTCACTTTGCTGATGTCCGATTATGGCGGGATGGTACCGATGACGAGGCAGAGCAAGAAGTGGATCCAACTGCAGATGAGCACGAATGGTGGCAATCCGATTCCCACGACGACAATATCGAGTTCGAAGAATATCCAGACGAAGAGGATCCAGACGATGGAGACCCTCCGGATAATGATGTTTCAATGCTTGAATCAGATGATTACCGAGAGGAGGAGGAGGAGGAGGAGGAGGAGGAGGAGGAGGAGGAAAGTAGCCCAGGACGTGTTGACTCACGTGCACGAGGCAGCCGCAGCAGCCTTTCGTACAGTACAGCAAGCTCAAGCGACTCGCGAATTCATATCTCCAAAGAGGACTATCCCGAAGACGTCCGACAAGGGTTGAGCATGGCAAGACTAACCGAGGATGATCTGATGACAAGCTCGGACAATTCTGTATTGGGTTCGGGGCAGTACTGACACCGTCTTGAGGAAAGGCAGTTGCAGCCTATGGTATACAATGCCAATTCGTCTTGCTTGTGCGGGACTAATGGGTGGCGCGGGAAATATAAAAAGATGGGATAGATGATGGGTTTAATCCCTTCATTTCCGGCCGATCTGAGCGAAAGAGCAATCTTTTTGGGACCATGTGGAAGCACTTCATCCAGGAGACATGCCAGAAGCTGGCGACTAACGCAGTAGTAAGCCTGCCATATGCCTTGATAACGATTCAGGTAGTGATGGGAGTATTCATGGTCAGCCTGGCCAGGTGACCTAGACACCACTCCCTTCTCCGACACCGTTCACGGGATTATCCAGGGGAGATTGATAGCAAAGAAATATCAAAATCGCATTTTTGCTCTTGAAACGCCAGATCCAGGCTTACCCAGCCTTAGTTTGGGAATCTCTCAAATAGACGATACAGAGCTTCCACTTTGTGGTCCGTATCTCGACAGCCTTCCCAAAGGCACCTGCATCTCTCGCTCGGCCAGCCTTTCGCGACCGCCCTAGCTGGGTGCTTCACAGACTGCGTTGCCGAAACCCCTCGTCGGCCGGCATTTTACTCCCCTCTTCTTCTTTGATCTGCGCTTGTGGCATCCCGTCGTGAGCAGCCCGGGTTCTCAATCCTCGACTCCGGCTCCGGGCCCCCGTGCTCACTTCGCCTTGCCCTTGGGCAGGGCCTCGTTCTCGCCCAGCTCGCGGATGACGATGTGGGTGCGGCCGTGGGCGTCGTAGTCCTCCATGCCGCTCTCGAAGCCGGGGCCGACGGCGACGGCGAGGAACCTGCCGTCGGCGCTGAAGGCGAGGGCGGCGACGCTGTCGGGGAAGCGCTGGTAGATCTTCATGCGGCGCTTGGCGGCGGCGTCCCACAGGGCCACGGTGGCGTCGCCGCCGCCGCTGGCGAAGGTGCCGTAGGCCGGGTGGAAGGCCAGCGCGTTGACCGGGTACACCACGTCCATGGGCCCCCCCTGGGCGGCGGCGGCGCCGTCCTCGGGCGGCGCCTGCGTCTGCCGGTGGCACTTGAAGGCGTACTTGCGCGCCTGCGACTCGGCGCTCGCGTCGAAGAACTCCACCGCCACCCGCCCCTCGATGCTCGAGGTCGCGTACCCGGCGTCCGACGGCATCGCGGCCACCGCGCGCGTCAGGAACTTCAGCGAGCTCTCCCGCTGCTGCCACGGCTGCGGCGGCGCGGGCGCCGCGGCGTCCGGCCCCGCGGCCAGCGCCGTCGCCAGCGCGCCCAGGTCGTAGATGTGTACCAGCCGCGACGTCATCGCCACGATCACCTTGCTAGGACTCGCGGCCAATGCGTGCGGCTTGCCGGGCAATGGCACCGTCAGATGCGCCTGTGAGTGGTTCGCGGACGAGTGTACGTGTAGCGTGCCGTCCCAGGAGGCGGAGATTAGGAGGGCTGTAGAGCGAGGAGAGATTGTCAGCACGACGGTTCCTCTGATGGGGGCGGGACGATATCCCTTTCCGTCTCCATTCCCTCACCATGCGCGCTTCGCCAGGCAGGGTATGTATCGGGCACACCGGGGGTCACTCACAATGTTCGCGGCTATACACAACCCGGCGTACAGGGGCGGCGTGTTTGCTGAGTGGCGTCGTCTCGCCGGATGCCAGGTCGAGGCGCAGGACCTGCCAGTCCATGCCGGCACTGAAGGCCTCGTTGTCGTCGGCGCCGAAGCACACGTCCATCACGGGCGCCCGGTGCGCGATGGTCTGTACCACGGTGCCGTGTCGGCCATCGGCGTCCGCCTCGCCTGTCGTGTCGTAGACGTATACATTCTTGTCCCAGGAGGATACTAGGAGTCGCGACGAGGAGCCCGGCGCGAATGCCACCGCTGAGATCGCATCGTTCGGCGGCTGCGCGAGCTCGAACTGTGTTGCTGCGAGCGGAGGTTTGGTTAGCTTTCTTTAGTTCCTCACATGGTGCTAGGTAGGATTATGGAGAAGGGAGTAGAATCGCATACCGGGCGCCATGGTCGGTATATGAAGGCTCGACTGGTGATGGTGATTAAGATGGTGGCAATTCAATGTCGGCCGTCAAATGCGCTGGAATACCAACTACAATTGGGTCACTGCTGTCCCTGTAAATCGATAAGTAAACAAGCTCCAGGGTATGGTTCTGCCTGGGCCCACCGCCTTAATTCTTGGGCAAGCTCACAAATGGAGGGGCAAGCTAGCGAGGGGCAGCTCGTGGTACTTGCAAGCTACAACTAACTGCCCGACTGCCCGCCCACCCACATCATCGCGGCTTGTCCTCACAGCTTACGACCAGTCATCTTTCAAGTCTTTCGCAAAGCTCAGTATGCCTTTCGCGCAGCTTGTGCTGGGGAGCCCAGGCTCAGGCAAAAGCACCTATTGCGATGGCAGTAAGTCAAGCTCGAGGACTTGTCTCCTCCTGAGGGAGCTAACCCGGCTTCACTAGTGCACCAGTTCATGGGCGCTATAGGGCGCGAATGCTCTGTTGTTAACCTCGACCCCGCGAATGACAAGACGAACTATCCTTGCGCTCTGGACATCCGCGACTTGATCACACTGGAGGAAATCATGGCCGACGACCAGCTGGGGCCCAACGGTGGGGTGCTCTATGCGTTCGAAGAGCTGGAAAACAACATAGAATGGCTTGAGAACGGGTTGAAAAGCTTGGAAGAGTCTTACGTCCTCTTTGACTGCCCAGGTCAAGTTGAACTATATACACATCACAACTCTCTGCGCAACATCTTCTTCAAGATTCAGAAGATGGGCTATCGGGTGGGTTGACGTGCTCCCATTAGTTGGGACATTACTGACAGCACCTCGGACGCAGTTGGTAGCCGTCCACCTTTCCGACAGTTTCTGCCTCACGCAACCGTCGCTCTATATCTCCAACCTTCTCCTCACCCTGCGGGCGATGCTGCAGATGGATCTGCCACACATCAACGTCTTGACTAAGATCGACAAGATCTCTTCGTACGACCCCCTCCCATTCAACCTCGAATTTTACACCGAAGTGCAGGATCTCTCCTATCTCATGGAGTACCTCGAACAAGAGTCGCCGTCAATGCGTAGCGACAAGTTTAGTCGGTTGAACCAGACCATAGCCGACCTGATCGAGAATTTTGCGCTCGTGCGATATGAAGTGCTTGCCGTCGAGAACAAAAAGAGCATGATCCAGCTCCTGAGGGTCATTGACAGGGCTGGGGGTTATGTATTTGGCGGTGCCGAGGGCGCAAATGATACGGTTTGGCAGATCGCCATGCGAAACGAGTCCTCGGTGATGGAGGTCCATGATATACAGGAACGGTGGGTCGATGCGAAGGATGCGTATGATGCTGCCGAGCAGAAGGAAGAGGAGGAACAAGCCAAGCTCAGGGGAGACATTCCGGATGCTGGCACTGGTACCGGCACCGGATCGGCCACACCGGACCTGATACCGGACGATGACGACGACTTTGACGGTATGCCCCCGCCTCGAGGTGACAATGGGATCAAGGTGGTGCGAAAAAAGCCATGATTCGCTTTCATCCGTCGCTCACCTCACCCATTTCGACATCACTATCTGCCTCGACATCGCCCGGGTCTGCCATTGCAACTCCCGCTATTGCGGCCTCACGGCCGGACCGCTTCGAGGTTCCGAATATGTTCCCAAGCGAATCTGCAGACTTCTCCGCCTGTCCACCTTGGGCGGCAAAGATCAAGTTCCGAGCACGTCGAATCGCTTCCTCCTCGACCTTTCGTATGGTACCGCTTACGTGCACGACTCGGAAAGCGCAGGGCTTGCCGTTCCGGGTGGGGACGCAATTCATGCAGGTCAAGGCAGACCAGACATATCGGTAGGAGGATCGCGATGTCCGCAGGATGAAGGTGGAGGTCGCTTGCGATAGGTACTTCACTGGACATGGGCGTTAGCTTGCGCTGGACTAGGACGATGGCCCAAAGATGGCTTACCCGACAGACTTCCTCCCTCGATGGCTCCAGAGCCATAATCGCCAAATAAGGCGGCCACTTCGGCTCGGATGCCTCGTAAAAGCAGTACCGGTGTCAGTTGGTCATCGGTAGGCTGATTGAGTACTACGACATCGGGGAGGTTTGGCCGTGTGCCCAGGTCGGACGGATAGAGGATGTTGACCAGAAGGTAGCGCTCCTTGATTCGGACCATGTTGCTAGGTGCATTCCTATTCGCAGTTGAAAACGAAGGTCTCGATCGCGGGGCCTAGGTAGCACGCGAATTTCCCAAGTCCAGAGCTTTATCTTATCGGAGCATGACAGTGCGATCAATGCATTGGTACTGTACATACTTAACTCGAGCCATCTCCTGTGTGTTAAATTTACAGTGACATCCCAACCATTCCCAGTGCGTCTCACCCATCGAATACCACTTGGATGACAGCGTCATGGGCTCCCTTCGGTTGCTTGATATTCTCGATACGGAATCGAGGGTCGGCCTCGGCGAACACAGCCTCCCAGCCCCGTCTGCTGCGCTCCTTGCCGTTGAAGCCAAGCTTCATGAGCAGGTCCGCTCCCCTATGTTTCCCGTTAGGCGGTCTCGGGTGAAGCAACGCGTCGCTCGACAACTCACCTCTGTCTCTGGTTCCGCAGGTGGTGGCGCTCGCTCAGATCCGGCAGCACGACCTCGTTGAGCCAGACGCGGTTGCCGCGGCGCAGCGCCGGCAGCAGGTTGCGCAGGATCCGCACCGCGTAGGCGTCGCTCCAGTCGTGGAAGACGTGCCGGAAGACGAAGGCGTCGGCGGCGTGCCGGCCCGCGTCCGCCGGCGCCAGGAAGTCGTGGGGCGCGAACGCGAGCCGGCCGGCCAGGTCCCCGGGCGCCCGCGCGCCCGCCACCACCTCCGGCAGGTCCAGCACCACCGCCGCGCGCACGCCCGCGTACCGCCGCAGGATCTGCGCGCACAGCTCGCCGCCCGCGCCGCCCACGTCGACCACCCTCGCCGGACAACCACCACCACCACCACCACCAGACGCCTCCCCCGCGCCGCCGCCGCCCCCGCCCCCGCCCCACGGCAGCGCCTCCACGAAGTACGAGGCCGCGAACCCGGGCGCGCGGGCCCCGAGCCCCATGGCGGCGCGGAAGCGGGCCACGCGCTCGGCGTCGTCGGCGATCAGCGCGAACAGGCCCCGGGTCGGGTCTCCCTCCCCCTCCCCGTCCCCCGGGTCCCGGATGGCCAGGGCCAGGGCGGCGTGGCCGGGCTCGCCGCTGCCGGGGAAGCGGCGCAGGCTCTCGGCGAAGCGGGCGGCGCCGGGGGCCTGCTCGGCGGCCAGCAGGCCCAGCAGCGCCCGCGTGCCCGGCACGCGCGCCAGCAGCGCCGACGCCCCGTTGTGCCGCACCGCCGCGTCGGGCGCCGCCTCGGCGAACACCCGGAAGGCGGCGGCCGCCTGCAGCACGCGCCGCGCGTCGTCGGCCGGCAGCCCGCAGGCGCGCCCCAGCTCCGCGTACGTGATGGACGCGCCCGGCGCCGTCGGCACGTGCGCGGCGATGTCGAACTCGTACAGCGCGCCCAGGACCGCGGTCAGGGTTGGCTGGATGGATGGGGCCGCTGGGGTCAGCGTAGCGCCTCGGGGGTTGTTTTTTCTTCTTTGCGCGATCGTGGATAGGATGGGGGATGCGCAGAAGGGTCCGGGGAAGCAAGCATTTTGGGTAGGTAGATAGATAGATAGAGGAGGAGGAGGACTCACCACCGGCAGAGCCAGCGCGGTCATGTACCCGAACGGCCCCAGGACGCGCGCCCGCAGCTCGTCCAGCGTCTCCAGCAGCTCCGCCTTGCTGTCTTCCAGCTCCGGCGGCAGGCTGCTCGTGAGCGGCGCGCTGGCCGCCAGCGAGAACTCGGCTCCCGCTTGTCCTTTCATGCCCGCTTCGAGGGCGCTGGTGTGGGTCTGGATGAGCGATGCTAGCTCGCTGATAGGGCGTTCGGGCGTCATGGCGGTGTCTTGTTATTCGTGAAGTATTGGAGAAGGTAGGTAGGTGTTTGTAAGATGCGTTGCTACGCTGTGATTCTTTATTTATTCTCCACGACCTGATGGAGGATGTTTTTCTTCTTATATCTTGTCTTGTTGCCCGAGTCGTCTGGTCCAGCTTTCGGACTCAATTATTCGGTGTTATTCCAATGTGAGGCTGAGCGGCCTATCCCCGAGTTCAGGTCGGCCGAGATGTGGGATTTCCCGGTGCGTCCGGCTCCGTGCTTTCAGCTTCGGCCTAAGAGGTAAGCAAGCCTCTCGTCTACATCGAAATCTCGGGCCCGAGTTCGCCGTCGGAGTTCTGGCCATAGTAGGTAGGTACTCATGTCTGACATCAGAAGTAGAATCGGGTTCGAGTATAGAAATTCCTTCAGGGAAGGCTTCAGGATCCGGATGGTTTCAGTCCATGGCCTGCTTGAATTGTTTGAAGGGTTCGGTCATGCCTAACCTAAGGGATTGCACCGTGAGCCCAAGTAGAGGATCTGATTGTCAATGTAATCGGTGATCTGGCAAGCAGGCCCAATTGTTTACCTCGACAACAGGCCGAGTTGACGAGCCGTTGTGCCCAGTGCCAATGGAAGAGCACGTTGCACATGTTGTTTGGTTTCGTCTACCAAGACTAGGTAGACGCCGTAGCATAGCATCCCCCGAGGCGTTAAGCCATACATCTCTGCCAAAGCAGACCGCGTATGGTACCTCATCAACAACAGATCTAAGAACAGTCACGAACTGCAGTGATAGAGATATAAGAGAGCGGCTTGAATAAGTCGAATCCACATCAACATATAGGCGGTTCGTTCACGTGTCCATCCACTCCGATCATGAGACTCAACTTCTTCAATTGGGATAGAACGTGTACATTCTTCACATAACGGTGACATAAAATTCGTCTAATTCATAGTCAATTGCATCGAAACTAGAGGCAAACCAGATGGAATGGATGATAGCTAGGAAGATTCCCACGCTCAGTGCCTTCGTGTAGCTTTTGTTTATCCACGGCCGCAGATCAATCCTTGCCGACCCTCAAGACTTCGCATCATTTGCATGCGATCGGTCCAAGCAGAAACAATGCGCCGAGTGCCGTCTCGAGCCGTCTCCTGATTTTCGCCAGGCCTGGCACGAGGTCGTAGCTTAGTAGCAGCGAGGGGAATCTCTTACAACTTGTCGTAGTACTGTGCAAACTCGTCAGCAGTGATTCATGAATACACCGGGGAACATTGGAACTTACGTTGCTGACATCCGGTACCTCAACCTTGATACCCTTGCGCTTACGCATCGTCTCGACGATCTGTCCAACCTTGGAGGTCTTGTCGAGAGGCGAGCCACCAGGCAGAAGCTGCCAGTGGTCGAACACCATCTGAGGGAAGGCCTGGCCAGAGGTAGCTTGACGCAGGTCACCGTTGAAGCCGAAAGACTCCATGACGGGCAGGTAAGCCTTGATGGTGAACAGAGGAGTACCGGGACGCTGCTCCTCGTTGAAGACGTGACCTCTCCTGCGGGTCAGGACACCGTAGACACCGCCCATGGCGTTCTCGGGCACCTGAATCTCGACCAAGAAGACAGGCTCCTGGAGGGCAGGCTCGGCCAAGAGAGTAGAAGCGTAAAGGACACGACGAGCAGTCGGGATGATCTGACCACCACCACGGTGGATAGCATCAGCGTGCAGGGTGACATCGAGGATGTTGAAGCGGACTGCACGCATCGGCTCCTCAGCAACGGGACCCTCACGGGTGGCCCACTGGAAACCAGAGACGACAGAGTCCTTGATTTCGTTCAAGTACTGCACGGCCTTGGTCTGGTCAACCAGCAGGTTGGCACCGATGGTGTCGGGACCGAAGCACCAGATCTTTCGGGCGTCGGTGACGTCCCAGCCGAAGTCGTCAGCCAAAAGACGGGCACGAGCCTTGAAATCATCACGGGGGCCGATCTTGCCCTGCTCGATGGTCTGGGCAAGCTCCTCGTCCATAGGCTCAGCAACCATGTAAAGACGGTTGTGCTTGTTGGGCGACTTGGACAAGGCAGTCATGCTGGACTTGCCGGCAACGGTCTCACGGTACTGGACGACGGGGTCGGAGAAGATGAGAGGAACACCGGCGTGGTCGTTCTCAAGATCGCTCAAGCAAATCTCGAGGTGAAGCTCACCAGCACCAGCAACGACGTGCTCACCAGACTCCGACGTGGAGGTCAAAACACAGGGGTCGGACTTGGAGAGACGCTTGAGACCTTCGACCAGCTTGGGCAGGTCCTGGGCGTTCTTGACCTGGACGGAACGAGTGACGACAGGCGACACGGAGAACTTCATGACCTTGAGGTTGTGGGCGGTCTCGAGGGTGCTGAGAGTACCAGACTTGAGCAGGAACTGGTCAATACCGACCAGACCGACAATGTTACCGGCAGGCATGTCGTCGATGGGCTCGACCTTGCCGCCCATCATGAGAACGGTACGCTGGATGGCCTTGACGAACAGGTCCTCCTTCTTGCCAGGGGTGTAGTTGGGGCCCTGGATGCGGACCTTGATACCGGACTTGACGGTACCGGAGAAGACACGACCGAAAGCGTAGAAACGGCCCTTGTCAGAGGTCGGCACCATCTTGGAGACGTAGAGCATGAGAGGACCCTTGGGGTCACAGTCTCGGATACCAATGGCGGCCTCGTCGTCCATGGGACCCTCGTACAGAGTCTCAACACGGTACTTCTGGGCAGTGACGGGAGAGGGAAGGTGGAGGATCATCATCTCCAGGAGGGAGTCAGCAGCGGGCAGGAAAGTTCGCAGAACAGCCTTGAGGAGCTGCTTGCCCTCCTTCTCCTTGTCCTCGTTGGGCAGCTTGAGCTCAAGCTTGGTCAGGAGGGTGGCGACCTCGTCCTTCTTGAAGTTCATGACAGCAGAGAAGATCTTGAAAATGGGGTCCAGGATGAACTGGTTGAAGGCACGCTCAAGCTGCTTGCCCTCGTGGGTTCCCTTGGTGGTCCACTTCTTGGTGGCGGCGTTGAAGTAGTTGTCTCCCTATACATCGGTGGTTAGTAAGAAATGACCGTTCACAAACACATCGGCTGGTTGCAAACTTACCCAGAGACGCTCCATCATCTTGTTACGGTCGACACCAAACTTCTTGGCGTAGCGGGTGGCGAACTGGCGGATGGTGAAAGCCCAGCCGTGGAGACCGGAACCGAAAGCGACGGTACCCTTCTCGGGGTAGACCTGGAGGTCACCCATCGACTTGTCGAGGTAGGTGGAGATAACGACGTTGACGGACTCGATGGTACGAGAGAAGGACTGGTACAGGTCCTCCTTGGAGACCTGGAGCTCGAGAAGAGCACGGTCAACCTTGTTGATGACAACAACAGGCTTGATACGCTCAGACAGGGCCTGACGCAGCACAGTCTCGGTCTGGACACAGACACCCTCAATGGTGTCGACGACGACCAGGGCACCATCAGTGACACGGAGAGCAGCAGTGACTTCGGAGGAGAAATCAACGTGACCGGGCGAGTCGATCAGGTTGATCAAGAAGTCGGTACCATCCGACTTCTGGCCAACGACGTCCTTCAGGTCCTCCTCGCTGGGCAGGGTACCGTACAGGGAGATGGCGGTAGACTTGATGGTAATACCACGCTCCTGTTCGTCGGATCTCGTATCGGTGGCTCGGGCATCACCGGCCTTCGCGGTGGAGATGATACCGGCTTTAGCCAAAAGGGAGTCGGTCAAGGTGGACTTTCCATGGTCGACGTGGGCAATAACGGACATGTTACGGACATTGGTCGGCTTGTCCATAAGCTGCCGGATCTCGTCGATCGTGAAGCTGTGCGGACGCGCGCATTAGCATATTATTGTGCGGCGGCTACCTGGCTTAACTCCGGGCGGGGTTTTCTTGGGCACCATCGACGGCGACGAGTCGAGAAGAAGGCGACGCGATGCCGCCGGCGGTAGTGAAGAGCCACAAGAGAAGATATCCCATGATGGAAATAGATGGAAAATGGGACTTACTTGACCATTTTGGCGGTATTGACACGGAACTCAACTGAACAGAAGAATATTAGCGACGGCGTGCCCAAACAGAAGAAGCTGTGGTGGGCGAGGCAAGCGGGGTGATTGATCTTGTGTGGTCGCAATGGTTTGCGAGGCCGAAGACAAGTCAAGCGTGTCTCACGGTCGAGGGGACGAGGACAGACGAACCTAAAAAGGGGAGAAGGTATCAACAGGACTGAAGCCGCAAGCAACCACCGGACCAGCTGTGGGTTGTTGCGATTGCGAAGACGAGGTGGTCGAAGGGAAAGATTGGGAAAATTTGTCAGGCCAAAAGCAGATACGGTGGTTTGGCAGAGAGGGGAGGAGGGGTCAGGCGGGGCGGGGCAGCGATTTCTAACCAGCCACTCCCACATTGCGCATGGGCCAACACGGGTCCAGGCAAGCAGACCAGCCAGATTGGTACGGGCGGGTGGGCTGTTCACTGCCCGTCATGCGATAAGGCGGGTCTGTCGCCGTATGACTGTGGTGGGCGGGGGGCGGTGCGGGTGTCTGCCAGCTGCCCACGCCGATCGACTGATGCGCTCACCGGCAAATTTGCGGACGACAGACGCGAAATGCACGAAACCGCGGGTCGCTTTGGGGCTTGGAAGGGTTTTAGCCCTGCCGCCATGCACCTCTGCCCTCTACTCTCCCCCTCCCATTTCTTCCGTCTGCATTTGTAAATGCACCAATCCCATACGATCCCTCTACCGGATATTGACCAGTAAGTCCGGCAAGCCGGGCTCCTAAAACTGCAACGATCCGGTGATCCTGATAAAGAGCTTGGTTGCAAGGAAAGTCGATTCTCCCGGACGACCCACGTAGAGTGTGACTCGAAAACACTTCAACAAATCATGTGCAAAGCCTTAAGGTAGAGAAGAACGACTGTATTCAAGTTGGATGATAGACTCTTCGCCGAAAATTCCGGCGTCAGCTTGAGTGGATATGACTATGACTCTGAGTTGTTACAATATGGTAACCCCTTACCCATCTTCACCGCCTACAATGCTGAGAAAGCTATCGCAGTGAATCACCCGGCGAGAGGCAGACATGCCGTCATGTTCAAGAGCAGAAGCCGTGCTTGACAATGTCGTGTTCATCGCCGTGGCAGGTGATCTTGTCGTCGTCTGATTCGCAGCTGTGGACGAAAGAGCCATCCGCAGCCAGCAACTCCGTTGGCTCGTTGTCACTAGTAGCAAAGTCAAAGAGTCAGCCGTTGTCATCCAAATACCCGGCCATGAGATGTGAGCAGGGCCCTGTCTCGCTCGCAAGCAGAGCTCATGTGGCGAATGCTACCTTGGAAAGGAGGCGGTGAAAAGGCAGAGAACGGAATCGAAAGGGGCAAACGAGCGAACTCTGCTGGGAGTGACTCTCTTACCTGCCACAGCTACCAAGCTGGAATTGCTGGTTCTCAAGGGTGAAGAGAATGTTGCAAGGGCTTTCCGTGAGCGCGCTCAACGTTTGCGCCGCGGGGCAAGCACTCTCGCCCTCGACCCAGGCCACCCACATGTTGGCCTCGGTCGAGGTTGAGATTTGCTGCCCGTACCCAACGCTGAGGCTTTGGCGCGGAACGAGCGGCTTCGCCATCACCGTGGCAGACGCCAGAGCAAGGTTGAGGACGATGGTAGTGAACTGCATGGTGGATTGTGGTATATCTCGATTGGAATATGGCAGAAGAGTCAAAGATGTGATATGAAGTTTGTTTGGAAGGTGATGCTGATGATGTTCTAGTCGAAAGGTTGTCGAGAGAGGAGGAGCGCAGGAGCTCATACTTATACGTCTGCCTCGCTTGCTCTTCAAGACTTCAGGACTCGCTTCTCGGGAGGAACGGCAGCGGCTGACAGTCAGTTCATGGCGATGGTGAGCACAATGAAACATAATTTGGTTTTCCTCTCACTTCTCGTGGCATCTCATGCCTTGTGGCACTGCGCCGGCGACTGGTCGGCCGACGTCCCATGCAAGCCAGCTTAGGGGGGCCGTTTCAGGAGCTGCCTTAGGAGCACATTCCCATGGTGCACCGGTACAGCTCCAGTGCAGCTGAAGCCCATATAACGCCGATCTTCGTTGAAGAGTTGCACTTTCAAAGCGCATAGCTTGTTCTGGGTATATTTGTCGGCGCTTCCTGGAACTATGGCTGCAGTGGTGTTCTTCTAAGCCTCGTGCTAGACTGGAGTACGGCTGTGCGAGGTTAACAGGTGTTCAAGCTACACGAAACGGTGATGCTCACTCCATATCGGCGTTCAATGCTGGCTCATATCTACTTTTCGCCATACAGAAGCCCGGTGCCGAAGACGAAGACGTTGTAGGGCTGTCAGCTGCAAACATATCGTGAACCTGCGTACTGCGAGGCCCTCTGGGAACACAAAGTCGAGTTCACTACAATTGGGTTACACCAAAAATGAGTCCATTTCAAATAAATTCAAATATTCAGTGAACTTGTCTCTGGACACCGAAGGTGATTGGGACGACTCGGCTCGACAGCTTTCCGTTCATTCCGTCCGTTTCTATATGCGCCTTCTGTATATTTAGACAGGCCCCCAGAGTTCCGACGTCATTCAAGCGCCAACCACCGGGATTTTCTCCAGTACCAACCTCCCATTGTGCCGCTGAACTCCTCGGATCGAGCATGCACTCAGCCTCGTGATGTCAGCTCGTCTCCTGAGCACCGCAGCTGGCCCCCAATCACTCCTCACGGACGCCACAGGATGCAACTTTCCAGGCATGAGCCATGTGTATGGACAGCGAGGCTCTGGCAGCATAACCAGTGCAAGACTTTCTCAGTAGTAGGGCGCGTCCTTCATATCCTTCCAGCAATATTGCTGCCTATTCGATCAAGACGAGACTAGCATGGTTTCCAAGTCGAGTCGCGCTTACTTGATGATAAACTTGCATGGGCGAACACTCATCACGGAAGCGCACGGAAGCGCACGCTGTCACAGATGGCGGTGGGTAATGGGTTCGTGTGTGCATCCGTTGCTGTTTGGTCGGGGCTCCGTGGGACGGTGGAAAGAAGAGGGGAGGACTTCGTACCTCCTGCGTCCGTCGGGCACAGTCGCCAATCACAAGATTGCTGCCTACGAGATCCCGTGTCTCTGGACGCGATGCGGATGTCAGCTCGAAAACCCGTTCGTTACTATCGAGGTTCCGAGCTGCAACCAACATCCACCATCGACGGTACGGCGCATAGTGTCAGCTCGAAAAGAAAGGACGGCAAACGAAATCCGCCACCATGCGCTACCAGATCGCGGAGATACACACCAGGGGGATCCGCCTCCAAGGGAGCCAGATAGTGCAGCGGTCTTCCACGGAGTACGGTCTCCTCGAGGACCACGAGCCGGAGGACTTCAGGGAGCGGTCTAATGTTGTCAAAGTGCTGGATGATGGACTCGATGCTGCCTTGCGCCTGGAGGTTTTGCCGTCCGAGGCCCGGCCCAGTCAACTGAGTAACTTCCCGCCGACCATCATCCAGTGGCTCGGCACGCCTGACGAACCGCCTTACCGAGGTCTGGCTGTTCAAAAGTACGTCGCGGATTGGGCCCGGCTGAAGTTTTGGATGGCAACACCCAAGGCTGGCGAATCCCCAGTCTCGACCGCTTCCGGGAAAGAAGAGGCCTTGGACCTCAGGTTCCTCGATTTGAAGGAGAACCGGGTCACCTTGCGTCCATCGTCAAGCCGGTATGCCTGTATGTCGTATGTATAGAGTGGCGTCGATCAGGTCTTGAATACCTCGGATTCCAGACCTGTCCTCGAAGAAGAATTCGGCTTAGATCATCACTCGGTAGAACTACCGCAGACGATGCGCGACGCCATGAAAGTCGCCCGCCGGGTTGGCCTGGACTATCTGTAGGTCGATTCGCTGTGCATCCGGCAGGACGACCCAGACGACCTGGCGCGAAACATCGCGCGGACGGGAAGCATTTACGTTGGCGCAACCCTGAACTTTGTCGCCTGCACCAACGTGAATCCGCACGACGGATTGCTTGGCCTCGGCACGCCCCGGTCACGACAACTGCGGCAAAGGTTGGCGCAACTCCCAGACCTGGGGTCCGCTGTCGATGGTGCAGTGGACAGTGAAGCAGTCCAGAGAGGAATTCCTCGCCTGCAACCCTGTGTTTCGGGTGACGGGTAGGCCAATGGCCGAGTTCACCGACGAGAACAAGATAACCAGATTTACCCTCACAACGAGCCCATACGAGATGCTGAGGCTCCAGGGCACCGAAGACGGATGGACCAGCCAATTCGATACCGAAACCCAGCAACACTGCCACACACACGACCTGTGTTGGTCCGCCGATACCAGCAGGGTCCACGAGAACGGCGACCCGCACTGGGACGAGGGCCGGTTCCGGACGAGCGACAAGAAGGGGGACGTGGCCATGCCATGGCCCATTTGGGGCTGGGAAGGTGCATACCGACGCTTTTGCCCGGGCGCACCCGGTCACAGAGACGACCAGACTGGTATAAGGCGGTCCATTGACGACGACCTTAAGACCGTACGGCTGTTGCGCGGGCACGATATCCTCCCACTCAGCATCTTCCGCCGGCCAACTTCGCCAGCCCGGGGCGATAATTACCGCCCACTTCACCAGGAGCTGGAGAGTAGCAGAGCGAAAAAGAGCAGCAAGAAGACACAGGCAAGACCGAGCGCCGCCATGGCCACCCTCCGCGTCCAGGCCAGGAGTTCGATGAGCTCGCCCCATTCCAGGTCGACGGCGTCTTGCCCAGCGTAGTAAGCCCGCGTCTCGGCCATGGACTCCCTCCAAGTCGCGGGTAGCTCTGAGGGGTGGCGTAGGACGTGCCAGATCCCCCGCCAGGCCTGGCGTTCCATTTCGAGTTCATGACGCGGCATGGGCATGGCGGTCTAAGTATGGGCAGGTGTTTGTAGAAAGAGGAGGCTGGAAGTTCTGCCGGCCCGTCGTAGTGGAAGCCGATGAGGCTGACAAGCCCCATAATTACCTTACTTAGACCATCCCAGTCACGTCCACCTTACCGGTAGGTTGCACGCGGGATGCACCATACTAAGTACCTAGGTAGGTACTGCAGGTGATCTACGTGCGAAAGACGATTCGCTTTGAGTTCGGAAAACCGTGAAAACAAGACAGGTGAAAGGTATGAAGAGTTGGTAACCATCATTACAAGATAAATACAAGTGCCAATCCCTACGGATATATGCATGCTTTTCTAAGCAAGTAAGCCGCAACGCCTAGCTATGCACCGACAAACGCAATAGAAGCTCTCGTGCCCCTTTCCGTATTGCCTACTTTATACTGGCCAGAGCCTGAGCCTCGCTCACGAGGAACCCAAGATCCTTGCGTAGGCATCTTCAACCTCCCCAGCCAGCTCCAGCAACGCCACGATGACGATTTGGTGTGTGAGGTTGGGGAGACGATCGCGGTGCAGGCCGATCCACTCGAGGGGCGGGGTGGCCTCGCCCATGTCGCGCAGCTGGGGAGTCTCGATCACCGGCGGCTCGAGGGCCTCGTACTCGTACCTGGACTGCGGCACGTTGACCTCGGCCGTGATCTTCTGCTGCTGCTGCTTCTGCTCCTCGCCGGGCTCTTCCTTTCCTTCGCTCTCCGACTTGGGCTGCTTCGATCCGGACTCCCTGTCGCCTTTCTCCTGCCCAGGCGCTTCGGGCACGCCCGTCACCTTGATCGCGTTCATGGTGGGGATCTCACGACCCCAGGCTTGCGCCAGGGACCGCAAGTGGTTTCCCCACATGCCCCGGATGTACGAGATTCGGGAATAGTTCCATCCGACCTCGACTTTGCCCTCGAATGCGCTCTTGAACGTGTATTGGACTTGGCGTGGCGATTGGGGTTTTTGCCACGTCTGCATGCTTGCCTCTACTTTGGGCACCTTGAGGATAGTACCACCCCGCGAACCGGTCGCGTGCGCAACCACATCCTCGACCGAGATTTCACTGACTGCCTTGGGTGCCTCGATGCGTCGGACACCCGCCAGGCCGATTCGCAATTGCCCCAAGGTCAGACCGAGGATGCTGCGAATGCGTTGGTCGATCATGCTCGCTGTAAAACGAGCCTGTGCGTTCAGCGCTTCCATCTTGAAGACTTGGTGGTCAGCGAAGGTGCTCGGGAACACGCCGAGGTTCAAGGCTTTCAAGGTGACGACTACATCTGTGTCGAGAGATATGGGGGACTTGGTCGTCTTGTCAGCTGACGGCTTTCTCGGACTGGGCTGTAGAGAAGCGGCTTGAGTCGACAGTGATTTTCGCTTCATGAACTGCTCGATATCCCGAAGGGATGTCTCGTAGCTGGCCTTCCTCTCTTGAATGAGCTTCTGAATTGCTTTCCAGAGAGCCACAGCTTGGGCTGCAGAGGAGGTAGTGCCGAAAACTTGGACGGCTTCCCCATCGAACACCGCAACAAGCCGATCGCCAGAGGCTCCGTGGTGCTGTCGGACATTGTACATGAGAAACTGCATTGTCGTGATATCCGCGACCAGGAACGGTTGGTAGTCAAAGGCCGCCTTGAGCCGGAAATGGCTGAAACTTATCGACGCCTGGATCCTCGGCGTCTCATTCAGGGCTTGTACGCGTTCCGGCCATACAATCGATGTCCGCAACTTGAAGTCTTGCAGCGCAACGAATCCACTCAACCGTCCGGCACAGTCTACCCCAATCCGTTCGAACCCTAGACATAGGTCTTGTTCCCAGTCCGAAGTCTTCTTGGAAGATACCCAGAATTCCTTGATGGCAAAGTCGGATTTACCCAGCGATTGTCCCAGGTCAACCGACACATCCAAAGCTGCGATCGAGATTGCGGCCGTCCAAGGGAAAGCAGCCGTGGCTGCGACTTGTTGATACCTCTGCACAAGGTGACCCTGGGAGGATAGATCGGAGGTGCTCTTCGCAACAGGCGCTGCTGAACCCTGTCTGATTTCTCTCGGTGCCCAAATCTCCCGGAAGAGGAGGAAGTCTTGCAACTGCTTCGCATTGATGGAAGCCTTCATGGGACTGACTTTCAAGATTGCCGAGAGCCCGCTGGTACCACTAACATGCTTGCTGTTCATCAGCGAGAGCACGATAGAGTCGATATCGAAGCTTCCCGTGGATTCCCGGGAATATACATGCTGGACAGCTGCATGGATCTTGTTGAAGTCTCCCGATATCGCGAAGAAGTTGCCGCATTCCAAGGAACGGACGGTGTTCATGGTGACATAGATGTCATCGAACTTGGCCGTGGCAGCGACCCGGCCGATAGGCTGGCAACTGAGTGTAAACTCTTGTTTGCAGATACGCAATCCAAGGTTCAACTTCGTCCGTCCCAAGACCGCACTGGGGTCGGCCGTGAGAATGTTCTCTTCCTCGCTCAACTTCGACTTCACCGAACTCGTACTTGGCGTTGCAGGGGACTTAGGGGTAGTATCACTCACAACCTCCTTGATACTCGACGTAATGTCCATGATAAGAGGAACAACAGCCGGGTACAGGATATTGCGCGACGGCTCCACCTTGATTTCCCCGTACAGATTGGGGTCTTCTTTACCGTCGTCCCTGTATTCCGTTTTCCAAGCCAAGCCAGGAGTACGGAGGACCGTCGTGCTCCCGCTCTCGTCCGAGCCAAATTGCCCGTATTTCCCAGCCAGCGCCGGGCGTTTGCTCTTCGAACCAGCAATGACTCTTTCCTCCATAGGCTTCCTACCAGACAAGTGCACTACTGCTCCGG
Source organism: Xylariomycetidae sp. FL0641 (assembly GCA_022376655.1). Classification (NCBI taxonomy): domain Eukaryota; kingdom Fungi; phylum Ascomycota; class Sordariomycetes; species Xylariomycetidae sp. FL0641. Next base: position 86,413 of record JAJJKE010000068.1, read on the forward strand.
CGAAATCGGCGTCAATGAGGACAGATTCGAGTCTTCTGCCGCCGAAGATAGATCGCCTTGGTTTCGTTGGCTGATCCTCCGGCGACTCGGCTTTCTTCCCCGAAGGGACGATGGGCGTCCAGTTCGCCGAGGCCTGCCGGACATTTCTGAGAGATAAGGTAATGGAATCTTTGAGATGAGCAGCAGGGACGATAAAAGCCGACGTGAGGCGAAGATCCAGAGATTTCCCTACAGCTTGGAATGCAAGCCGGCGGGTCTCGGCATTAGAGACATACGCAACGTTGAAGATCATCTCGGGCATAAGAGCAGAGTTAGCAGAGCGACGGAATTTATCCAGGTCTGGCTGCACCATTTGTAGTTGGAAGTCTTCGATCGTCAAGCGCGCCGAGTTCTTCTTCCGTGTTGCGAACTCGACTCGGTGGAACGAAAGTACGAGATCCTCCTGGCCAAAGACTGCTTCATCCTTGTCGCTCACTACGAGCCAGCTGATCCTGATGTTGCGCACTTCGAAAGAGTACATGACCGACGCCAGGAAAGCATCGAAAATATCGCTCTCGGTCTCTTGCTCATCGTTAATGGCAATCTTAGGCTTCGAAGACCTCAGCTTCCGCAGATAGTCTAGCTCCTTTGACGTGTCGAGGTCCTTGATCTTGTCGCCCATGTAACCGAGGACGTCCACAACAGTGGACACTGTGTCGGAAGACAGGTTTACCAAAAACCCATCAGACTTGAAGTCGAAACAACGGGACTCATGCCCGTCTTCGGACTCTTTCGTAGTTGCGGTGATCAGAGCACTGAATGCGAGATTCCCACATGAGCGCATTTCCTTAGCCGTTCCTCTTTTGATGTCGAAGCTGATCTCCCGAAGGTTGACATGCACTTCAGGATTTTCCAGGACAGGGGCACCATCCCTCTTGTTCGCAACCTCAAGATGCACTCTATCCAGGCAGAATGATACGTGCGCATGTGGTTCATCATCGGACTTGATAGGAGCGGTGCCGAAAATCCTGATCCCTGCAAGAGTACTGTGCACGACATACTTCAACCTGGCGTCTTTAGGTTCTGCAGCAGGAGGTGGAGTAGCAGGTTCGACCGCCTGTGAAGGCCCGAAGATCTCATTAGCGTGTTCTTGGATGATCTTGCCTTGTTGCTGGAGTTCATTGACGGCACTTGAAACCTCTGGGCGATTGAGGGCAGCAAGAAGGCTATAGACGGCCGACGCGTCAAGCTGTATCGGCTCGACAGATGCGAAGACAGTGAGGCAATGTTCCTCAGATGTGATGTGGCTAGTGACACGACCATTGGTGGGGGGTATCTGGAGTAACGAAAGACTTCGAGGTGCATTATTAACTTTGACTTGCATGTCGTGCGAGTTTTCCTTCACGTCGAAATCAAAGACAAGGTCTTTGCCGAAGTCAGCTGCCATTGTGGCCCGCGCCACGGTGCCAGTGATAGAATAGGTGATCGTCCGGAGGAGGGGGATTATGATGGTATAAGACTCCATGAACATGGCCAAGTTGACGCGGAATGTTGACAACCGCTCCGCCACACGTTGTTTTCGTGGTTCAGAGGAGACTGGTGGAGAAGACTTCGCAAGTCTCTGTTTGAGCTCATAGAGTTGCGCCACCTCGTCTTTCAGTAGCAGGTCTACCACCTCCGCGAGGACGACCGGATCTTGCTTCACGGCAAATGAGAGATCTTCACTGCTGGCCGCCGACCTAACAGTGTGGATCGAAGATTTGGTGCCAAGTTCGAGTCCATGTGCCACAATCACACTCGCGCCTGAAAGTCTAATCGTAGCAAGGGATTGCGAGTGACTCCAGAACTTGGTATGAACTGCATCGCACCCGAGTATGAAGTTGGTGTCCACGAAGTTCGGTTTCTTGTTTGTGGTGAGTACGGATACTTTGAGATTCTTGCTCTGCGATCTTGCGCCTAGGTTGATGGTATCGAGAGAAAAGGTTCCTGTTCCGAGGAAGAACACAAAATGGAGAGGCTTTGATTGCTGATGGCCATTCGGTCCGTTCGATGCGGGCTGAGAAACTGCTTCATCTGGCCCTGAAGCTGCTTTCCGGTAGAGACGTAGCACATCATCAACAAGCTCGCAGAGTTCCCAGTTGAGATGGATGCCAGCTTGGTTGCAAAACAAATTGACGACAGTCAGTGGTTCCCGAATCTCACTGTACCCCTGGCTACAGGCCGCGTGGTTTTGCGCGTGCTCATGGACCCGGACGGTGAGATCCATGAAGAGAACTTGATTCTGTTTCGGTCCAGGGTCTAGCACGAATTGTGTCTCTTGAATCTTGGCAACAACCATCATAGGAATGTTGGCTTTTTCTGAGACAACATCCGCGGGCTCCCCAAATATGTTATTCAGCAATATGGCGTTGTTCAAGTCTTCCAGATCCCAGCTTCTCCAGTTGTCAAATGCCGTGGTCACTTGTTGTCGAACATCCGCCGGAAGATCCGCGTTGCCACCCAGGCAGTCCCGAATGATAGCATGCTTGGTACTGAAGTCCAGCGTGGTCCATATATGGCGCAGTCGGGCAATGAGTTTCCAAGAGTCATATATTCTGAGTTGTTCAGAAGCCGCTCGAAGTATTGCTGAAGGACGAACCACAAAGGAGGGGTCGCCAGCATGTTGGCCTTCGGCAACAACACGATGCGTGAACTGCTTCAAGCGGTTGGGGCCGATAGAGGCAGATTCTGAAAAGAGCTTCTCCATTTCTGAGGCGAGGACGTTCGTCCTATGAATGAGCGCAGCAAGATATTCTACCTTCCCCGAGGACGACTTGACACGGACAGCGCCGACGTCGGCATCAAGGTATTTGACGTCTTTTGAGCCCATGGATACCATGACCCTCTCAATTCTGCCTAACACTGCAGCTTGAGCCTCATCGAGTCCAGCCAACCTCTCTGAAGCGGAAACGTCGACCGAGCGGAGTCGGAAGTGGAACGATACCCTCGAGTCGCTGGTGGCGTTATTGGGGGTGGACGAATCAACACGGCTTTCTGAGCGAGTAGCCAAGGCTAATGCCTTCAATGAAATATCGTACTGATCTTGCTGTTCCTCCGATGGATCAGAAACATCTAGATCGGAGCGATTGAGAAAGCGCAAGTCCGCATGAGGCAGTTTAAGTACGAAGTCCGTGATTGCCCCGTTAGTCTTTTCGCGCTTCTGCATGGCGAAGATGTCGGTCACGGCCCCAATCTGAAGTGAATCAAGTATATCCTCAGGATCGGCTGGTTGCAAAGCACGGATTAATGCCGCAACAGCTCTCAACGATGCCGAGGTCAGGAAGGCGGAGACGCCGGAAGGAAGTTCCAGAAGCAAACTCTGGTGGGCTTGATCTTGGCCCAACTGTTCCGGGTCGATGTCTTCCAAAGTAAACCCAGCAGAATCCATTGGGTCGTCAGTCTCGCCATCCTCGATACTTCGAACGGCCGCTTCTCTTGACTCTGGCCTCACATTTTCCAGTGGAAAGTACGGAGCATAGTACTGGCTTGAGAAAGCGACAGTATTGTGAACCGGAGTTCGCTTATCGACAGTTTCTCGATGAGAATTTGCCAAGCTAGATCGCCTGTCAACAAGAGTAGAACTCTCGCCATAGTCTCGGGCGCGGCCGTTGTCGTTCTTCGGCCTGCTATCGGATTTGGCATAAACCTGACCTTGAGCTCGTCGAGTTCCGCGGCCTGCACGAGGCCCTCCAATACTTCCACTGGCCGAACTTGATAGGGAAAGAAAAGAGGACTTGCGGCGAACATTGCCCGGGTGGGAGGAGCTGCGGGAAAGGATCGAGCTTGCATCGCCAAGTACTTCAGTCGTGGGTTGGGGGACCGATGGTACACTCTGCGCAACTGGTTCTACTGGGTCCGGCAGAGCGGGCTCGAGTAGCTCAGGAAGAAGAAGGAAGTCGGTACGATGTGTTCGTTGATCGTGGCGGCGAATAAGTTCTTGCTGCAATCTTCTTTCTTCGGCAAAGTCGTACTTCCTCCCGATTAGGGCGAACCGAACGCTGGTTCGAAGGAAGACGTCGGTCTCCACCTGAGCATTGGGTCTCGATCTTTGCCTCGCTGCAGATTCCGAGTTTACGCAAGCAAGCTCGAGTTGTGGTATCTTGATATCGGCCCGCCGAGAATAGTGCGTTCTCGCCCAATCGTTGAAGTTGATGTCGATGGTGCCGGTAGAGCACAGAAAAGCGGCTTCATCGACATGCAGCCAAATCTGCACAGAATCGACGTAGACGCGCAAAAATGTAACGTCATACATGACGACAGATGAGTATGGGATCAATGCATTCTCGTCGTCGTCCATCGAAAAACCGAGTGCCTTTGCTCCGCTCACGAGTGTTGTCAGGAATTCGGCCGAGCATTCCCCTGTAATGGCTCCTACATTCAGGTCCCAATTGCAAAGATACGTTGGCTCGGTTGGTGGCAAGCCAAAAAGGCGATGGCCATATACCGTAAGGCCATCAATGAACAACTGGGTGCTTGCTGTAGTAAGGGCTGGGCTGGTATGAGCTTCCTCTTCATCTCCGAAGGAAAGGCTCAAAGGACTTAATGCGAGATCAAGGTCCATGTAGTAGTTCGTGAACCTGAGGTCCACCGCCACGTTGGCTGCTTCAATGGGTATGTGCCGTTTTGCAGAGTACAAATTCGCAGGAAGAAGAACTCTGGGCTCGTCAATGCGGATGCCCAAAATCACGTCCATATCATTTGATTTCTTCGGCGGTGGGCGGTTCTTGGATTCGGCCTCTGGGTCTGTTGCCTTCAGTCGAAGCATTTCCTGGTATTCGTCAAGGGTTTTGAAGTGGACATGGTCGCCGAAGTAATTGTCTTTCATCTGGAGAAAGTAACGGATGAGGAAGCCATAGAGATAAATAACGAGAGACTGCCCGCCGACATCGAGGACGAGAGTATCCGTGTTAGCTGGGGAGGTCGTAGCATGGTAATGGTATTTTCCCTCGACCACCAGATTTTCCAACCATGCTACATCTTTCGAACTCAAGAAGGCAGCCTGGGTGTTCCACGGTGGGACATGCAGAACAAGACGCATGCTCTCCGCCGATATCTTGAAAGGCACAGCATTCCTTGGCGGCCGGTACGTGTCCAATGATATGCATGTGTCTGCAAGTAGGCAGGGACTGGAGAAGAGCAGATACGAGTTCTCGTCGAAACTGATCGGGTCATTGATGATGTTGACGTCGTTGACGTTGAGGTAGAGTTTGAGATCGCGAAGTCGTAAATTAAGGAAGTACTTGAATGGGGTGAATGAAAGGTATTCGGAGGGCGGACCGCTTCCCCAGTCATCTATGAGGTCCGTGAGAAGGAAGATGTGATCTCGCAAGAGGAACAACTCAAGACGATCACTGTCGACATCGAAGCGCCAATTGCGAAGGGCATTCCACTTGAGTGGGGTGGATAGGTCACAGGATATGAGTAACGGCCCAGATTGCCACATCCGGCCATGGTTGATACTGGTTGATACTTCGGAAGAAGGTAGATCGACTTTCAGGGTGTTCGTGAAGCCATTTGGCCCAGCGAGCATATCCATCGTATACGAGACAGTGGCATTCGCCCCTACTTTGAAATCCAGCCAACCGTACGGCCGCTGTTCGGCGGCGGTCGTGGCAGCAGACTTCTGGTCACGTCCCCGGAATCTTCGGCGCTCCTGTTTTCCATGCTGCACTAGGTTGTGAGCCTCTTTCCTCCATCGCCAATTCTTGGAGTCCTCGCGTGTGGGTATCCTCAACGTAGCTTCTTGGTCTATCTCGAGATAAAAGTTGAATTTTGTAGGTACGCGATCAGCGCCAACCGGCAGTCGCTGCGCTGGCGTGGCATCTTTTGACAGACCTGGGAAGAAAACTCTCTGTAGTTCGGCCCGCTGGCGGTCTGCCCATGGACCATAGTTGATCGTCCCGCCCTTCAAAGCCAGCTTGATGGCCCACGCGGGGGCAGCAGCACCATTGATATCGCACGGATGGCTTGACTCCAAATTGAGATTGTGATCACGTGCACGGACTTTGGCAGGTACATCCCAAAGCAAGGTCAAAGTCGCTTCCGGAGTGTCGATGACCTGGTTGACAGCAGCGTATTCGACTGATGACCACCGCAACTTATCATCTTCGTCGTCTTCGTTGAGATACCGCGAAAGGCCTTGCCAGTGACTCGAGCCTGGAACCTGGGCTTCCGACGGGATAGCACCAGCCCTCGAGCTTACGGAGAATGATTCAACTGAATTCCTCCAATATGGCACCAGATTACGCAGCTGTCCAAGCACCCTGCGCCGTTGTCTTCTGAAGAACGAGCGCTGGTGGAGAGGGTCCGAGTCCAGGGCAGCTTGCTTGTCCTTTACCGCCCTAGTAAGCTGATCTTCTTTGTAGCCCTCATGCTCCTTCATTTCGACGTCGAAGTCCTCGAGGTGAATGTTGAAAAGTTGTCGATAGGGGTCCGGGGTTTCGCAGCTGGAGGCATCGATGTCGCCATCCAAAGACTTTGCTTTGGCGATCAGGAGAGCCTTCGTGTGCTCATTCCCCATGACAAGCGCTGCCTTGACACACTCAAAGTGTATTGGAAGCAGCTGGAGCGTCAGAGGAAGATCGTTCTCCACAGATCCACGGGCGCTGTCAGAGGATGAGGAGGTAGGTGATGTACTGGGTCTCCGTTCCGGGAGAGCGGCTGTCTTCTCTTCGCCGTCAAATCCAGTCTGGACCGAAGACTCTTCCGATTTCTCAGCCGATGTTGGCCGTCGCCGCCGCGGTTTCGCCGAGTCTTGGGCCAAGCCTCTGGTATCGTCCAAGGTGGTGGTGCCGGCATTACGACTGAGCGAGTGTTCGACCATTGCATCCAACATCGCGTCGTACGCAGGGCTGCGATTGTAGACGAACCACTCTAGCCCAGATACATGGACCTTGATGCGGCAAGGTAGCTTTCCCCGCTGGCTATTGACGGCTGCATCACTAGCCACTTTTTTTGATTTCCCCGTCGCAGCTGAGGCCCTGATATCGACATCGCGGACGCGGCGCAGCCAGTAGGCCCATGTGATATGGCCATTCTGAATGATGATCGTCTCGTTGTTCCCGTGATAGCGCAAGCCGGTGAAAAACATGCGGCCACCCAGCAGTGAGAGCTGGAAGGCTTGGATGTCGATCCAGATACGATATCTGTGCCACGTGTAGGCGCGAATCAGGTAGGATATTACCGACGCCAGTACTCTGTTAAAGTACAGGAGGAAGAAGACGGCACTGCCAAAAGCCGCCGGTCAATTACGCACAATGGAAGGAGAAAAGGGGCAAGGCAGGGTACGAAGGCAGCAACTTACAGTACACCACAGACTACGCAGTACCCCAAGAACTGTCTTCGCTAGGTTAGTATAGGTCCGAAACACCATCTGTATTTGGCTCCAGGAACCTCACCCGTTGAAGTTCTGCCACGAGGGTATCGAGGTCGAGCCAGGATGGCCATTGTCGGCCATGGCAATTCAAGCACGGCCTGAGACGGCAAATCCGTTGCGCAAAACTATGTCACACTGACAAGAGTATCCTCGAAGAGCGCTCGACTTATGTCCATAGCGTAGAGTCGAGCGTCCTAGGACATTTGAAGAAGACGATCGGTCGAAGTCGCTTTTCGAGCTAAGGGGAAGAAGGTGTGTCGTATTCTCTAACGTTCGACGCGATGGGCAGCGTATGTACGTGATGGCTATCGACGAGATGCAGTTGCGCTTCGAGGTCCTGCACCAAACACCTCAATGTCGAAGAGCTACCTAACCTGACAGGAGCTCGGAGCTAAGGTTATCAGACGACGACCTCCTGGCACTTCGTAAGGTGCGGCAACATCGGTCGCAGCGCGTGACAGCAGCGGCTCCGGCAAGCAGGTGGGTCTTCGGGTACGCTGCAAATGGGATGATCGGCACGGCACTTGTCCACGACTGGTCCTGCAATGCAATAAACAGTGGGCTGTGTTGCAGGCATGGCTGCCTTGGCCTTATCGATAGGTGGCCCATGTCTGCATTGCGCGGTCAAATGACATGGGCTTACGGGGACTTGGGGCACTTGGGGCATGCGAGTACAACAGCAACCTGCAAGCTGGCAAGCACCCTACGTGCTCGTGCCCTGCCGCTGCAGTTTGAGGGGGGAGCTTCCAAGCAGCTGGACTCCCACTTTACGCCTACGTTGCCATCTTCCACCTCCCTCGTCCTGCCCTTCGTCCGCCTCTTTGTCGTCAGCCTGGAGCTGTCTTTCCCATAGCTGCGAGTGTTGGTGTCGTTCCCATCAAGATGCCCTCTCGGATTGTTGCCGTGGAGTGATCAACAGACGGTACCAACCCATCTACACCGAGCGCGTACCGCGCTCCCCATCCGCGAATATGTCTGGCGGAACTGGCGAGAAGTTCACCACTGCCACCACCATTGTTTCCGGAGTCTTTGCTTTGGCAGCAACCCTGCTTTCTATCGTGTAAGCTCCGGACACCATTTCGTCCACTGCTTACACGGTCAAGTGTACTAACATGCTTCTGCAGCTCGATATGGTTCCAACTGTACGGCGACCCAATTGTGCTGGCAGATGGCGGCGACTTGCTAACAGCAACCCAGAAAGAACTATCGCAAACCACTCCTCCAACGATATGTCGTCCGAATCCTGTTGATGTACGAAGCCCGGCCATCACGTAATGCTTCTATACTTACAAGTTGTACGTTAGGGTGCCTATCTACTCCATCAGCTCTTGGGTGAGCATGGTTTCTTTGAAGGCCGCCGCTTTCCTGGACCCAATCAGGGATATATACGAGGTACGCAAGTTTCCTGTGTCCCGTGTTTGACCTGAGGTGCCCTGGTGAACCGCACTAACGCCAAATGTCCAAGGCCTTCACCATCTACACTTTCTTCCAGCTGCTGATCAACTACCTTGACGGCGAGCGGGCACTTATCATCATGGCCCACGGCCGAGCCCCGGTGCACCACTTGTGGCCCCTTAACCATGTCTTGCCGCGAGTCGATATATCCGATCCGTATACCTTCCTTGCCATCAAACGTGGTATTCTTCAGTACGCCTGGCTCAAACCCATTCTCGCCGTCGCAGCTATCGTCATGAAAGCTACTGGCATCTACAAAGACGGCTATATAGGCCTGACCTCCGGTTATCTCTGGAGTGGCATCATATACAACATCAGTGTCACCGTCAGCTTGTACTCGCTTGGACTTTTCTGGGTTTGTATGCATGATGACCTAATACCCTTCCGACCGGTACCCAAGTTCCTGTGCATCAAGCTCATCATCTTTGCATCATATTGGCAAGGTTTCTTCCTGTCCATTCTCGTTTGGCTTGGGGCAATTCCCAATGATGTGCCGCAATACACCCCAGACAATCTTGCGGCAGCGATACAGGATGCCTTGATTTGCGTCGAGATGCCTGTATTTGCTGTTGCCCACTGGTACGCCTTTTCCTGGCATGACTACGCGGATAATACCGTTTCTTCCGCGAGGATGCCTGTCAAACGCGCAGCGAGAGATGCCTTCGGTGTTGTCGACCTCATTGAAGACTCCAAACAGACGTTCAGAGGGGATCAGTACAGTTACAGGGTTTTCGATTCCATGGGCAAGATCATTGCGCACGAAGACTCTAGTTCTCGTTTCGCGAGATTGAAGGATGGCATGCGATACAAGAGGGGAGGTGAGGCCAAGTACTGGATCCCGAAACCTGGTGAAGTTCGTGGCGAGATGAGCGCAAACACCCCCCTTTTGAATTCGAACGGAGGACCAAGCGGAGACGGAGACCCGAGTCCCAGGTATACTGCTGGGTCTACTGACGCCACCGAACTGGATTCTACCGATGAGAACCTCTTCAGAAAGGCTCGCGAGCTCGAGTTTGGGGACTGGAATGTGAGTTCCATTGACTTCCAACTTTCTGTTACTTTACCTTGCTAACGAACACAGTACCCTGTAATCACGGCGAATATACCAAGTCGGGATCTCTGGCTCTCTCCAGGCCCGCGTGTGTACCAAGCTCCCACTGGTGCTTGGAACGCCGTGCGATCCCGCTCTTCTATCAGCATAAGCAACAAGCCACCAGAGCCGGAGGCATCTAGCTCGGGTCCTTCGACAACTACGAAGAAGATAGGGGAGATGAAACCTGAGAAAGGCAAGCAGAAGGAGAGAAGACGCTCATCTGTGCCATCTGTTCCGGAGCCCACGGCCCGCGCTGCTGAGGAGCTACAGTCGGAGGGACCTCTCGGCGCTCCTGTGCTCACAACGAATGATCCTCAGATCCTCCTTGAAGAAGCCGAGGAAGATGAGACAGACGTCACTACGTCCCCAGAGGATGGTTCTCAGCCTGATGCCGCAAGCCCGCTGTACACGACTGGCCATGAAGACGAGTTCCAAAATGTCTGGGGAAGCGATCGATTATGAGGTACTCGGTAGCAGCTTTTTGCTACCTTTGGCGACACATGAGTAGATACCCTGGATTTTCGCGTATACCACCGTTTCACGTGCATAGAGGGCATAGCGAGGGTGTTCGATTATATACGAGGAAAGCAAATCGGGGCGTTTTGGCATGCAAGCACAATAAAATCCACCTTTCATGAGAAATTGTTTATCGGGCCAGCAAAATGTGATGTCCAACATGGCTCCCCACGAATCCAGCAGCAAGCACACCCGGAGTATGCACACTCGCTCACGAAGCCCCTCACGCGGTTTCGGATGCGGGACTTGGTGGGAGATCTCCGGTAGCCCAATCGACGGGCTCGGAGCCAAGGACAAAGTCCATAGTGCCTCCATTCGCGAAGACGTCGTCCCAGCTGACCCAGGCCTTATCCCAGGGTTCGCCGTTGACCGCGAGGGACTGGACGTAGATGCCCTCGTCGACGCCCTGAGCCGTGATGTTCAACCTCTTATGCCCACCGCCCAGATCAATGCTCAGATCCGCGAACCATGGCGAGCCGACCAGGAAGGTCGTCTGCCCGACCACCGGGTACAGGCCGACCATGTTCCACAGCAGCCAGGCCTCCATGGCGCCGGCGTCCGAGTTCCCCGGCAGGCCGCCCGGGGTGGGGGCGTAGTGCGCGTCGGCCACGGACCGTGCGCGCGCCACGCTCCGGTGCTGCTGGCCGGCGACGAAGTGGTACAGGTACGGCGTCAGGAAGCTCGGCTCGTTGCCCGGGTTGAACAGCGTGTCGCCGCCGCCGTCCGACGCCGGCTCGAACATGGCGTCCAGCCGGGCCACGAACGCCCCCGGGCCGCCCATCCGCGCGATCAGGGTCGAAAGGTCGTGGTGGGCGTTGAACGAGTACTCGATCGGCAGCGCCTCGTAGTACGCGTCCCCCCAGTAGCAGCCCCCGCAGTCCAGGGGGTCCTGGTCCGCCACCCAGCTGCCGTCGCCGTCGTCGCGCCGCGGCCCCAGGAAGCCGGTGAAGGTCGCGTGGTGGTTCACGGTCGCGGAGAGGGACGGGTTCCATTGGTTCCGCCACTGCCGCGATCGCTGCAGGTACATCTCGGCCGCGCTGCGGTTGCCGAGTCCCCGCGCTACTTGGTACAGGGCAAAGTCGTTCGCGGCGCTGCCGTCGCCGGTTAGAGGGGCTGCGTGGTCACGTATGGGAGTCAAAGCAATACTGACTACTCGATCGCCCGGCTCACCGACCGCCCGTACTTGGTCGTGATGTAGCCGCGCTCCAGCCAGTCAGGCAGCGCGCCGCGGCCCTCCTTGGTGGACGAGGACGGGTCGCGCGGGTCGTCGTTGTTCGGGGGTACGAGCTCGGCGTCGGTCCACTTGGGTGTATGTTAGCTTCCCGCGTTTCTCACCGCAGCGATGATTTCCGCGCACGAAAAAAGGGGTATCAGAACTCGATACGTTACATACCATAGCCGACCACCCGTCGTCCCAGTCGACGCTCCCGCGCACGCCCTTCACGTACGCGTCCGCCAGCACGCTGTCGGCGTTGGAGCCCCCCTGCGTCGCGCCGTTCCAGAACGACGACCGCGCGTCCGGCAGGAACCCCTCGTGCCGCCATACGTCGATCAGCGAGCGGATGAACTCCTCGTAGGCGGCCGGCTGCAGGATCTGGAAGAGCGACGTGCCGCAGCGGTGCTGGGGCTAGTGAGCACTCGGGCCACGAGGAACAGGGTGGCGTTGGCTTACGGTGTCCCAGAGGGTGAAGATGTCGTCGTAGTACGGCTCGGTCGAGGTCCATAGGGGGTTCTCGCCGGTCTTGTTCGTCGGCATCAGCGACGTGTGGTACAGGGAGGTGTACAGCAGCCGAAGCCTGGTGGTGTTGGTGTCGGTCGTGGTCAGCTTCGACAGCACCTGGTCGGACCATGCTGTCTTTGCATTCTCCTGCAGCGTCGCGAGCGAAGTCTCGGCTGATATCTCCGAGTTGACGTTGTTACAGGCCTGCTCGGGAGAGATGAAGGAGACGCCCACTCTAGACTTGACCTCCTTCGAGTCGAAGGTGAACACGGCACCCAGGCGTGCTGTCGAGTTCTGGCCAGGCGTGTCGCTATACTCCACGAGGGTATCGCTGCCTGCCTCGTCTCCGAGGAATGTCTTGAAGGTTGCATTTTGGTCGAAGTACCCACAGAAGAACACCGTCCATTTCGGTGCTTCGTTCCATCCCTTACCAATTGTCAGTGTACGTGTGCCGACCGGTTGCCTTCGGTGGCAGACGAGGGATAAGGTAACTGGCAGTGGGATAATCATTGGCGACCTGATTATACCACTTCAACAAGCCGAGATGTAATGGTTCCTCCATTGGCCATTCGAATGTTCACTTGCATGATCGCATTAGAGAAGATTACCCAATGCCCTGGTCTAGTAGTATAATCAGGCCGCCACTGATGATATTGCTGCCAGCTGTTCTGTCACACCTGCGTGTATAATAGCGATAACAACTCACATTATCATACGACCCGGCTCCCTCGTACCGCAAACCGCTGTCAGTACTCGCTACCGATATGTTGCCGCCGAGATAGTTCTGTCCTAGCCCCTGGCCGCGGAATGAAGGCAGTACGCTGGAGACATCAACAATAACATTGGTCGCAGTCACGTTATCCGGAAACGTATACTGGTATAGCCCTGCATGGGCGGTAGCTCCCAACTCCAAAGTGATGCCGTTCGCGAGACTTGACTTGTAGTAACCGAGGCTCGCTTCATCGGGCTCGCTGCGGCCGACGTTCCGGTCGTCCAGCGGGTTGCCGACCTGGTTGACGGCCGGCATCTGCGATACAACGCCGTACTTCGGAGCGCCGCCGGTGCCGCTCTCGTGCAGCATGCTGAACCCGACGAAGTTGCCGTCCGGTTGGTAGCCCGAGTAGGCGTCGGAGCCGGTGTACAGATCGGGGCCCAGCTTGACCATGCCGAGCGGCAGGCTAACACCGGGGAACGTGTTGCCGCCATCGGTGGCGCCGGTCTGGATTGTGAAAGTCAATCCCCGTTGTCTGTGTCCGTTCGATCGAACCCGTCAATCCGACTTACGTCCGGCAACACGTATTGTGTGAGGTCCTGAGTATAGCTTGTCGCTGCCGCGGACGCCGCGGAGACGGCGAGCTGCAGGAACATGCGCATTCTCTCTTGAGCGGGTGGACGAAGCGTGTATGCACACTTGCTGAGGTCAAAGTCTTCACTCAGAAGCGAAGGCTATGATGCATTCTAAGTTACCTACCCCGGCCGATCCAGGAAGCTCGAATTTCAAGATCACAGGATGAGCGATGTTGGAGTAGGTCAGGTAGATTGGAGCGTCAGCGTACCTTAGCAGACATGGGCAACCCAATCGGGAATTCCCTGACTTCCAAGTTGGACTTGCAATTCCTGGCGAATGCCGCCCCTCTGCCCTGTGCCTCCAGGCAGCAGGATCCATGGATAGGTTGCAATGAAGTACCTAGGTAGAAGTGAACCCAGCCACAGAAGTGAACCGAGCCACAGCAGCCAACTACCTGCTACAGCCATGATGCTCACTACCTACTTATTAGGTATGCAGCAGCTGAAATGCACCTGGCAAGTGCCTAACAAACGGGGTTTACGCTAGCCAGGGGTAGAGAAAGTTGGTCGGAGACTCGGAGCTCAACCTTCTCTACCAGCGTTGCCGATTATATGTGACGTCTTCTCGGCTAGCCTACGGACTGTGGTGGCAGAGGTAAAGCAGCTTCTGATCAACAAGCTGCATCTTCCGCGTCTCTTAGAAACGAGACCAGGTCTTCGTATCTCGTTGATGCAGGGATGGCTGTGATACTCGCGCGGCCATCTTCGAAGTTGTTGTAGAGCTCATCGATCTCCTTGGCGTATTGCTGGATTGTAGTCCTGCGTTGGATGGTGCCTTTGCTGGCCCTCGGGAATGGCTTGCCAGAAGTGGCGAAGAGAACAAGTTCTTTGGGAACCCGCGCGAATCTGGGCATCTTTCGCTTGGCCGCGTCTAGCATTGGCCATAGACTATCTCGTAGCTCATCTCTTCGGTCCTCGATTCCCTCTCTAGCGTCAAGTAACAAGCATACCCGGGGTCTGGACGACCCAGCAACCAGAACGCCCGTCACATCGGGATGAGCGGCGATTGTGTTTTCCATCGTTGTGGGGTCCATATTGAGGCCATTGGGCATGGCGATCCAGTTATCGGCCCTGCCCCGATATATCCAATAGCCATCACCGGCGGATGAGAACAGATTGGATGTGCGGAATTCGTCGGCAGAAGAGGGTCGCGTGTGAAAAAATGCATGCGCCCTGTTCACCAGCTCTGTCCGGGGATATACTAGTTCGTAGCCGCCCGTGCCTGGCGAGATCTCGTCCATTCTCTGGCCTAGGCTGACGAACCTGAACGAGTTCCAACGGGAGCTGTCTCCCGAGGAAAGAAAGTGCCCGATACCACCCTCTATGCTGGCGAGGATGGGATAAAAATGGCGTAGCTCCTTAGCCAGGAGTTCGCCGCGGCTTGTGTTGATAGGACGATGGAAGAGCCGCTGAAGATGCTGCAGAGTGCTGTGCCGATACCCCCGAACTAGATAGCGAGTGAGCTGCCGTGCATGACATTAGGTATTGGGTATACAGCTCACGTGCGACAGCGGAAACAGAACAAGCATGTTGCAGCCCTGGACGAGATCCGATGAGATTTGAGCCATCCCCACGACCAGCCCCTATGAACGAATCGAGGCACGGGGGAGATGGTGGAGAGAGCCGAGTTGTTCCAATAGATGGGCTTAGGGGGGCCCGATGTCCCTGAAGTGTGGAGACATAATACGTTGGTATCCTTGACTTCGTCGAAGCTTCCTTCCAAAGAAAAATCCTGTACCGTACCCTGCTATGGAAGCTGCTCGAAGCTTGGCCCAATGATGTGCTTCGTAGTCTTTCGCGTCGCGTCAAGGAGAGGTCTCAATACATCGCCGGCTTCTGGGGCGTAACGCCGAGTATCGGCACCTACTGAGCGAAAGCATTGCACATTCGCGGCTGTTTCATTCACCAAAGAGGGAAATATGGCCTATGTTTCGTTGTTAGCTCAAGTCCAAAAAGTCGAAATGTCGGAAGAGTGGTGTCCCCCTCCTACACTTACACACTTCCCCGCCTTGACTGCGGCCACAACCCATACCACGTATCGAACGTCATTAGGGCCCATATACATGACGGAACTCGACGATGCATTGTCAAGTTCGGCATAGCTGAAAGTCTGAGTCGATCCATCGGCACCAACAGCTGGGAAGAAGCGGACATGGCACTGCCCCCTGGTGATTGAGGGTGAAAAAAAGAGCAGAGCGGCCAACTTCGCGGTAAGAAGGGGGAAAATGTCAATGTTGGAGGCGAAAAGTCGAAGGCGTGAGACGCTCATATTCAACCATCATGCAGTCAGCTTGCGCAGTGCGGGCACAGCGGGTTATGTAGGAGCTGACCCTTGCTTCCACACACGTACTTGTTATTATCGTAACCAACATCAGTCCAAAGAGTCCCTTGCGTCCGGTACAGCTTACCAAATACAGGTGCTTGCCATGTGTCTATTGGCGCTTCACTCACAGACTCATGGGGGCGAGTCAGGTAGAACATGTCACCTTGCATTCTCCTATGTATCGCCATTCACACCCACGTCTAGATAGCCTCAATTAAGAGACTCCTAAGTTCCTTCGTTACTTACTCTCGGCGGGGTTAAGAGCCCGTCCATCTTTCGTGCTATCCACGCTTATGCACGGCCTCGACGAGAGCATACGAGAGACGACTGGTGTGGTCCACATTCTGACACTTTACAAGCGTCCTTGAGTTCGACGTTGGAATCATGTGCGCCTCCATCCCGCTCTTCTCTCCACTGGTTCCAAACCGAGCCAAACAAGCCGGCGCCTCCGGGGAAGCAGAGGTACAGCCGACAGCATGAGGCCCGACATCACTGGATCCCATGCAGGAAACGTGAGCAAGTCGTCGCAGCGTGGAGTGACATGTGTGGTGAAGCGGCTTTTGCTCGCTGGATGTGTCGGAGGTCGCAGGTGCCAGGTGGTTATAACTTATCTGCGTGTCTGCGGGAGCTGCACTGGTTCGTGCTAAGCCGAAAAGGGGAAAGCGGTCGATCCTCCGCAGCGGTGGGAGTGGATGCTGCCAAGCATGCCAAGGGCTGGCAAGCAAGCAAGGCAAGGCAAGGTCCAACAAGGTCCAACAAGGCCCAGGCTCTCAGTGGCGTCTTGGGCGTGTGGTCACTGTGGGTGCCGTGTGGTGCCCCGACGTGACCCGAGTACTTGGCAAGTAGTGAAGTCATTCCCGTAATGCTAAGCTCTGTTCCGCCCCACGACTGTTCATCCTCCATTAAAGCCTCAAGCCTTGAGCGGCTGAGGAATCCATATCCTGCCTGACGTCTGTCATGCAGCCGACCATCATGGGGGATACCAACAACAACTCATCCGGGCCCTTGCTGAGCAGAGACATCGTCGAATCCTTCTTCACCAATCCGCTCCCCGGTGGAGAGAATGCCTGGAGCCGGGGCACCCTCGGCGCAGCGCACCGGTGGGGGCCGGCCCTCCGAGCCTACACCAAGACACTTGCATCTTTCAGTTATCCCGCCGCCTTGTTCTGGGGCGAAGATCTCGTCTTACTGCACAACAACGCCTGGGCCGAAGCCGGCGGCATCAGCCAGCAAGGCCAACCCCAGCGCGGTTCACTGTCGCCCGACACCTATCAGGCCCTACAAGCCTCTCTGAACGGCGGGAAGCCTACCCAGATCCTCGGCCATGACATACTGCGCACCGACACGGGCACAGGCGACGAATACACTCTACTGGTCAGCCCTCTGTTCGGCACCGATAACGGGGACACCTCAGACCCCGTCGGCTTGTTGGCCCAGCTACTTCCACCGCTGAATCAGAAGGACACCAAGATACACGACCGTGATCTACCCACCCGCGCCAACCCCAACCTGGATGCAGTCGACGATGTTGACGGCGCCGTTGGAGCCGGTCGTACCCCGTCGCCGAAGGACAATGTTGCGCTCGACCAACATCCCTTTTTTCATCGCTTCGCTGAGATGGTTCCGTGTGGCATAGTAAGCTTGCCGCCACACTACGTCTGCTAAACCCTTGAAGTCATCGTCTGATCATCTCTAGGCCATCCTGGATCACAACGCCGAGGTAAGGTGGCCAGCTTCGGCAATAACGTTACATCTCGCCTTCTCAGGAGTCCAGACTAACCATACCATTCCCAGGCCATCTTTGTGAACCAACACTTCTTTGACCTGACTTCGCATCAGCGTGATGGGCATTCCTTCGAGTCATGGCCCAAGAGTATCTACAAGGAAGATTACGACCGCGTCATGAATGCTTACAAAGAGGCCTTCACGTCACAGAAGCAACTGCGCACTGAGTTTCGAGCATCCAGCCAAGGTCACCCCTGGAGGCTACTGTTTCTGAATCCTCTTGGCGACGAGAGTTTACAGCACGTCTCTCTGCGCGAATATGGCGGTTTTATTTGCAGTGTCATTGACATCACGTCAGAGAAGAGTGCCGAGCTGAGCGAACGGCAAGCCGCGAAAGATGCGCGTAGGAGAAAAGAACAGCAAGAGAGGTTCATCGACATGATATCTCACGAGATTCGAAACCCCTTATCAGCCGTACTCCACTGCTCCGAGGACATCGCAGAGGCGATACGGGGCGGCCCCAACTCGGTCGACATCAACACCATCAAGGAATCAATAGACACCATCGATCTCTGCATCCAGCATCAACAGAACATCGTCAACGATGTGTTGTCATTCTCCAAACTCGACTCGGAAATGCTATCGCTGTCTCCGCGGCCATCACAGCCCAAGCCACAGGTGGCAAGAAGCTTGAAGATGTTCCAGCCCGAGTTCAGAAAACAAGGCATTGAGTTCGAATTCCAGGTAGACACCTCGTACATATCGGCCCACGTGTCGTGGGTCATGGCGGACCTACCACGCATCGGCCAAGTCCTTATTAATTTGGTCACGAATGCGATCAAGTTCACTGCCCGAAAGCAAGGAAAGAAAAAGGTCGAGGTTGTTATAGGAGCGTCCTTAGATCGTCCAACAAGCTACCCACCGAATGTTGTATTTTTCCACAGTGGCCAAGAATACCACCTAGACAGCACCAAGGACTCGTCATGGGGCAATGGCGAAGCCTTGTACGTGATGATCGCCGTCAAGGATACCGGCATCGGCATCAGTGACGAAGGTCAGAAGAGATTGTTTGAAAGATTCCACCAGGCCACACCGAAGACCGAGGATACCTACGGCGGCTCGGGCTTGGGCCTGAACATCGCCAGGAAGATATGCCACATGCACGGGGGTGAGATTGGAGTCTCGTCCAAGGAGCACCATGGCAGTACGTTCGGCTTCTTCTTCAAAGTCCGCAGGGCAGACCCGCCCGAGGACGCTCTATCTGCGGAAGATGAGATTCGTGAGGATGAGGGGGAATTCGCACAGCAGATGCGTGATAAAGGTACCGCAGAGCCCGACTTAGCCGACGAAACGAAGATGCCGAAATCGCTCCATAATGCCCCGATTTGCGACACAATGTACATGGAGAAAACGGCAGGGAAAGAGGAAAACGTACGCAGAAGTCACACTGCAAAGATAGCAGACGACGTAGACCAGAAGGCGGAGCCATCTTCTAGCGAGAACGATCCCCTCGAGGACGGGCGTCCCAGTCTTTCGCAGACGCACGACTCCGGGGAACTATGGCGCTCGGCAGATATCACCAATCGTATATCCGGCGACGAGGTCGCTCATGACACCGGAGGGGAGTCCGCGGAGGAGAGTGTAAAAACAGCAAAGCCTCATTTGTTACTAGTCGAAGGTATGTGGCTGCTCAACTCACCCCCGAACTACCATACGCTAACCTGCCTCGCAGACAATGTCATCAACCAGAGGCTCCTGTTCCGCAAACTAGAGAAGCAAGGTTTTGTGGTGACGGCAGCGAACAACGGCGAGGAAGCGGTCGAGGCCATCAAAAACGCGCCGCCACACGCACCCGCCGACCAGGGATTGGCGTTCGACGTGATCCTCATGGACCAGGAGATGCCCCGGCTGGACGGCAACGGCGCGTCGCGAGCGATCCGGGAGCTGGAGCGGAGCAACGGCACGGGGCGGATCCGGATCCTGGGCGTGACGGCCAACGTGCGCAAGAAACAGCAGGACGAGATGAAGGAGGCGGGCATGGACGACGTGATCTCGAAGCCCTACAAGATCGACCAGATCGTAGAGAAGATCCGAGGCATGATCGGCAGACCCTAGAATATCGGATATGTATGTAGTTCGTGGCAGACGGCTGCCGTTTGATAATCACGTGGGTACAACGAACGGGGCCAATGGCGGCGGTACCTATACGACACTATAGAGTATACGACAGACACCAGGGCGGAAGAAGATAGGCCCCAGGGCTGGATGAAAGCGACAAGCGGAAGCAAATACTTGTCAAACCCTTCAACCAAGTCAATTAAACTACCTACCTGTGCACTTGATGAGACACAGCATTGGTAGCTGCTTCTCGCACTCTTTGGAGGGGTTATGAGAAAGAATGAAGACGTTGGCCATGGATAGAATGGGCGGTGGGTACCTAGACGACCAAGTCAGGCCCCGGCCATGCAAGGGGTATAGAGTAACTAACAGCTACCAACATCTGCTCAACTCGGGCCCCTTCTCGTCATGAGGTTCATGTGCATCCTATGACGCATCACGAGATGGGTTCTCTGTGTCGGGCCTCGTACCGTAACGGATTCTACGGTGCTCGCCCGTATGCGAAGCCCGTGACCATCTCCGGGACGAACTTCTTGGCCTTCGAGGCAAAGGGACGGAGAAGCTTAACTGCGGACGGTTTCAGGGTATTCGTCTTGCGTTGGAGGCCCAACAATTATAGAAATTCCAGGGCCATTGGGAAGATACTGTATTGACTGGCCTTATGGAGGTTTACATTTTGAGATCGGAATGGTCAGGTGTACGGATGACTGGCTTGTCTATTGGTCTCTTATTGCTTCATAGACCGGCAGTCTGTGGACCAGGTACTGGTCAACGAACATATAGAGTCTGGACGGTCAGAATGAGAAGCACATCCAGGTTGGCGAACTGGACGGAACACAACAGGAAACCAATTCAGGGTATTGAAATTTGCGGATCTCAATCAAATCTCGCTAGTAGTCTCACCGCAGGGGCAAAATCGATCTGCCGAGGCCTCTGCTCCGAAAGAACACGGAAGACCAGGTAAATCACACGTACGATTACCTCCCTGCCCAATGATGTTCTGCGTTGCCGGCGGAGTCTGCCTCCCCTTCGTCGTCCTTGACTGGCAGTCTTCGCCCCGAGCCAAGTTGGCGTGTCCTCCGCATTTCTCGGCGCCCTGGAAAATTTCCCCGTGCAAGAGGCTTGCTGCATTGAGGAGCTAGCAGCAGCACGCTCGCAGGTCTTATGCATTCTCGCTTGTCCAACCAGCACCAAGTCGACTTCCAGCGGGATCACGGCACTGGACTGGGCCACCGACCAGCCCCACCAAGAAAACTGCGCTCGACTGCAGCCGGCATGATCGCCATTCTTCACTTCTCTTCGCTTTCCACCTTTCCACGTCTCTCACTTCCCCTCGGCGACCATCTGCCGCGCCTTCTCGAGCAGCAGCCCGCTCTCGCGGCCGAGGCGCCGCCGGCCGTCGGCGCCGGGCCTGCGCGCCCTGGCCGCGGCCCGCCGGAACCGCTCGCGCTCCGCCAGCCGGCGCTGGCGCTCGGCGGCGCGCTGCTCCGTCGCCTCCTGCCGCGCGGCCTGCTCGGCGCGCCGCTTCCCCGCGGCCGACAGCGCCGCGTCGAAGTACCCCGGCTTATGGTGGCTGCGCCGTGGCGGCCGTCGCTCGCGCCGTGGTTGCCCCTCCTCCCCGGTGGTGGGCGCGGTGGCATCGGCGGCTGCTGCTGCTGGCGGCGCGTCCAGCAGCGCTTGCCGGTCGGGGTGTCGTTGCGGCGAGGGCGGCGCTGCTTTTCCGTCTTCGTCGCCCTCCGTGGTGGTGGTGGTGCTGGTGGTGGCGGTGGCGGGCGCTGTGGGCTTCGCGGACGCGGCGTTCTCGCGCTCGGAGGCCTTGACTTTCTTGTAGGCCTTCTTGACCTTGGCCTTGTGGATCAGGTCGCGCTTTATCTTGTCGACTGCGCAAGTTGCGGTTAGCCATCGAAAAAGATCGGAGTGTAGATGGGCTGCCGCCAGTGAGTGGCATGTACCTTTCCGTCTCCACGGTCCGTCGGGGAGGTGCTCCGGTCCTACACGGAAGCCTTTGCGCTTCTTCTCTACAGGGCCAGCGGGCCCGTCGCCCTCGAGAGCTCGTTTGGGAGCCATGTTGCCGCTTCGCGTGGGTGATGAGTTGAGAGAAGTTGATGTCCAAGTGGGGCGATTGGCGCCGACTTCCGAGAACAAAAGTTGCAGGGTCCCGTCTTGGTAAGGAAGTTTCTTATCGATTGCGCCTATGCAACTTTCATTGCGCCTATTCAAGCCCGGCTAGGACGGGAAGACCCCACGCACAATCATAACTTCAACACACTGTCTGTCTCAGCAAACAGCGGAAATCTGCGGAGTTCATACCTACTGAGGTTTTACAAGTGATACATAGCATCATCTGGCATGTTCGACTTCATTCATATTCCCACCACCTGTTCCAAAACCCGTCTGCTGCACCTTGAAGTCAAGACTCAAGAGCACGTAGACAGGGTACGGTGGGCGGTGGGGTCAACCTGCGAGCCATTAACGCATCAAGGACTTTAAGTGGCAGAGGAGCTCACCGTGTGGCCGAATGCGGCAAGCATCAGCAAATCGCCAGGCCGGCACCTGCAGCGTCCACTCCGGTCCCTGGCACTTGGGTGGCTTGGCATCCGATACGGCCTATCGTTGGATCGCCATAGGTCCGGGCTCCTGTTCGGGGGTGCAGGGCGGGGCACCTCCCAAGTCCCCCAATCCCTCCCGCGTTGGCGTTGTCCAGATCGATGAGAGAACAACTCTCTGTCTGCCAACAGGCCAGGCCGGACCCGGCTATGACGCTGGCCGTTTTATTAGCGGTTGAATGCGTGCCACGGATCCGTCTCTGTCACCGCCATGTCAACCATGCTCTTGCGTGCCAAGTGCCTCCGACAACGCATGACCGAAGCATGACCTCGATCCGACCTGGACCACCCTGCCTTTCCCTCTCTCCATCCCACTTGGCCCGAGCATACGAAGTCCCTCGGAAACGACTAAGTACCTAGACAGGAGGAGGAGGGGGAGGAGTAGGTAATAAAGAACCGTGCCCAGCTCTACCTACAAGCCTACTTTTTACTTCCATCAACCCAAACTCGCTTACTGTGCGTCTCGATTGCGCGCTCTTCCGATCCAATAGAGCCTGGCATTTCGAGTCAGCTGCTGCAGCGCAAAGCCCCCAAGAGCCCGTCGTTGCCAATCTCCCGGCTTCTTGCATGCGACAGCGGTACCTGTACCGACTGAGGAAGCCCGGCGCAGATCGCTGAGCATTACCCGCACTTGGTTGGCAGGCTGCTTTGAAGGTGAACAACAGCCGCGAGCCGCCGACCTTTCCATTTTCCCTACTTCGTGACTTCTCTGCCATGCGGGATGCCCAGTTTCCACCAGGATCTGGCAAGCCTGGATTCCAGGCTGGGAGAGTCCGCTCCCCTTGACGACGACTCTTCCTTTGCGCCGTCCAGCATGGCCTCTAGGCGGGGCTATCTAACCTTCGAACCGCCACCGCAATCCGAACCTCGTTTGGTCGCAAGAAAGCCCTCCCAAGAGAGCCTACGGACGGACCTGTGCGAAGGCCCGGTCACCGACGACGCCAACCCTACGACTCCCGAAAAAGACCCCTCGCCGACGTGTACAGACCGTGTCGAACTTATTGAGCGATTGAAACGAGGCGAAAGCCCGACCTGGATCCCCAATCGCCACGTGTGTAGCTCCAATAGAGGCAAATATGGACTGTTCTGGACGACTGACTGACTGTTATTCTGCTGCCAGCTTGAGTCGATATGGGGTCACGAACCCGTTTCGCCCACTCGGACGCCCAAACGCAATGCGACCGGCTCGCCCAACCTATTGCCTTCTCCCACGATCGCGGCGGAGAAGAACTCGGCAACATCAGACGAAGATGAGAGGCGGAGAGAGGGTTTGAAAATCGAGAGGCCTCGGTCGGCCCTTCACAGTGGCGATTTCACACAGGATAGACCGAGTCAGGCCGCTCAACCAGCGGAGGAAAGCAGGTATGCGCAGGGCTTTCCAGGCCTGCGCGCTGGGAGCCACGCATGGCTGGCCACTTCGCCTCCCCGAGGTTTTGATCCTTTCCAGTTCGAGAGTCGCGATCCTCTGGCAGCCAGAGCTAATGAAGTACGGTCTGCACTGTCGTCTTTGTCCTCGTCCATCTCCACGAGCTTCGCCTACCATCCACCTACGAGTCCTTTAGTACAGTCCGAAAGCAACGACGATATCGATCTGTCGTCTCCCATGCAGGGTATCGATATAGGATCAGGTATACAACAACAGCCGCGTCGACATACCCTCATGGCTCGAACGAACTCGTATGGCTTTCCACAAAGCTCTTTTCCCAGGCAAACGCCCCCTCTGCGTCAGGAAAGGTCTTTTCCCTATCAGGCACATCAGCCTCGCCGATCGCTGACCTCGACGCCAACTTTCGCGGCTGCGACATCTTCACCGCAGACACCAGCCGTCCTTCGCTCCAGACGTCCCTCTATCAGCTCCGATGTTTCACCATTACAGCATGCCTCTATGGTAGGGTCGTATGAGGAGAGTATATTACGCGGTCGCATGTCAACAACGCCATCGAAGCCACTCGACTTTTTAGCTCAGATCGGTGTTCTGGGCTTGGGAAAGTGTAAACCAAGCTTACGATGCCCGTCTCACGTGACCCTACCATTCCCGGCAGTATTCTACAGCTATGCGAACACTTCCCATGGACGTTCAAAAGAAGAGGATGGGCCAAGTCCATATGTCGGACAGATCGACCTGGAGAACGGTTTACCCAACCGGGATGACAACGCAAGGGCCAAGCGAAAATTGCAGAGTAGAACGGTGGAAAAGAAGGCAGTAGAAGATGATGTGATGGACATTCATGATGGCCCTGTGGACAGCACGGAACGAGGACGTCAAAAGGCACAACGATCGAAACGCAGGTCAGGTTCACCAAGAGCTCCCCCAGGCGGGAGCTACCGTATCCCTGAAAAGGGGCAGATACAAATAATTATCAAGAACCCCAACAAAACCGCCGCGAAGCTGTTTCTGGTGCCCTACGACCTGGCCGGCATGGAGCCTGGCACCAAGACCTTCGTGCGGCAACGCAGCTACTCGAGCGGCCCCATCATCGAGAACATGCCGAACCTGAAGGACTCCCGCGCCGCGGACCGCCCGACCCTGCGCTACCTGGTCCACCTGCACATCTGCTGCCCGTCCCGCGGCCGCTTCTACCTGTACAAGAGCATCCGCGTCGTCTTCGCCAACCGCGTCCCCGACGGCCAGGAAAAGCTGCACAACGAGATCACGTTGCCCGAGCCCCGCTACACCCCTTACAAGCCCATCCGCCTGATGCACCCGCCCAGCAGCACCGGGCCCGGCGCCAGTCTGGTGGCGGACAAGGCGTCCAGGCGCCAGAGCTCCGGCTTCTACTTCGGAACCGGCGCCACGCCGACCTCCTCGGGGGCCCCGGGCGACTTCGTATCGCCGCCCCCGCCGAGTCTGCCGCCCCCGCCCCCGCCGCCCTTCAACTTCCTGTTCGCGGCCGACGACCCGGTCCCGTTCAAGCTCTCGCTGGACCCGTCCCGACGGCCAGCTTCACACGAGGCGCGGGACCTGGGCACCGCCATGGCGGCGTCGTCCCAGACGCAGAACACGCGGAGCTCCGGTCCGGAAAGAGCCACGACGGAGAACAGGTACGAGAAGCTGAGCAAGGGCGACGTCGGCTACGGCGGCAACGCGTTCTCGGGCCTGATCAACGGGAACCCGGCCGTGGCCGAGAGCCTGCTGTCGCAGCGCCTGCGGACGCTGGGCGTGCGGGGACAGGCGCTGGCTAAGGCGGAGGAACCAGAGGCAGAGGTAGAGGCGAGGCAGCGCCCGCAAGTCATGGAGGAATAGGACTCGGGCACGCGGTCATCGTGGGCCTACGGCGTTATGCATGAATTTCCCACCGGCTCAGGATAGGATGGGATGGAGGCCGGTGTCACACAAGGCGTTAGACGGGACGGAATACAGTGGGACTGGAATGGGCTGGGAACTCTGCGAAGGGTATGGTGGTATCTATCTATCTGGGCGCGTGTGTGTATATATCCAGGCGCCGGAGTTCCTGTGCTTATGTTAAGTAGGTACTTAGTAGGTAAGGTAGGCGTAGATGAATGGACATATCCTGCTCCTGATCGGGATCGGGATCGGATCCGCGTACTTGTAACTCCGCTTCAATGGTGTAAAATACCTGAGTACTTACTTACTTGAACAGTCTCTGAACCGCAGGACGCCTGGCCGTCGACTACGGTACTTACTTCTACACGACGAGTCGGGGGGGGGGGGGGGGGGGGGGGGGGGCAGGTGGCTGGCCGGGTGCCCGGTCCGCGCGCTCTAGAACTACTACTACTACTACTACTACCTACTACTACTCCGCAGAGATGGGCGCAGAGATGGGCGCAATGACGGGCGATATGTGTTAAGAAGTAGGTACTTAGACAATCAATCCATGCAGTTCGACGCCGAAAGCCTACCGTAGGTAGATCCGCGGCACCCGAGCTGGAACGACACGCACGCGCAAGACCGCTCCGATCCCTAAGTACGTAGGTACCTTATTGTATCCCTCCCACATGACTGACCGACGGACTTACCACCAGGACAACCACTTAATCAGTCAGTCAAGTCGACTCCGCGATACCGAACACGAGACTTCCCTTTCCGCACGCACCCTGCAGATCGATGGATAGCTTACATGTTGAACACACTTTATATATATTAGATTATTCCATTCCTATCCTATCCTTTCCCTCTTTACTCTACTCTACTCTCCTCTACCTCCCGTCCCGTCACGTGCTATATTTCCTCGCCGGCAGCTCCGCGGCGGGACTATGCAGCGGGGCGGGCAATTCGTAGGTCCAGTCGACATCGAGGCCCGGCAACTCCCTTAGCGGGGCTCCTCCTCCTCCTCCTCTCCTCGCACCACCACCACCATCATCACCAGCATCCCCCACCTCGTCCGCGGGCAGCTCCCCCGGCCACGTGCCGCTGCCGCCGCCCATCTCCACCACCGTCCCGTCCGCCGTCGTCACCCCCGACACCGGCGACAGGTACCGCGGGTACAGGTCGTCCGCCGCCGCCGCGTCCTTGGGCCACGGCTCCGGCCGGTACTCGGCGATGCCGTCGTCGGGCGGCTCCGCCGTCGCCGCCCGGATCCGCGCCTCCGCCGCCCGGCGCTCCCGGCTCCGGCGCCGGAGGAGCACCAGCAGCGACGCCGTCAGCGCCGCCCCCACGCCGCCGCCCACCGCCCCGCCCACGATCCTCGCCGTCCGCGTGCCGCTGCTCCCGGAGGAGGAGGAGGAGGTACCGCTGCTGTTGGAGATCAGGGTGTTGCTGGCGTTGGCGAACAGCGCGCGCACGGCGTCGCTGTCCCAGTCGACGGCGGCCAGGCCGCCGGCCGCGTACCAGGCCTGGACTTCGTCCGGCGACTCGTAGGGCGGCGCGGCTGGGTCGTAGCGGTCGGCCCAGGCCATGGCGGTCATGTCGTAGACGCCGAGGCCGCGGGCCCACGGGTCGGCCGTCGTCGGCGCCGTGGCGTTGCGCGGACTCGCGCCGTCCGCACCGCCCACCGACAGCATTTGTCGCCGGCCGGGCCCGACCACGGCACACGCGTGGTCCGAGTGCGGCGGCCCGGGCGCCGCCGACTTGAAGAAGACGAAACCCGGCAGCGACAGCACCACCACGTCCCCCGTCGTACCGCCGAACTGGTCCGACACCCCGCCGTAGTAGTATCTGCGCCGAGAGACGGGTCAGTCCAGGTGTTCTTTTGGGATGGGTGGGGAATTAGGGGATTAGGGGGGAGACAGAAACAACGCACATCTCGTACGTGCCGTTCGGCCCCTGGACGCCGACGCTACACCCGGACTCGGTGGTGGGGGGCCAGGAGCCCCAGCTCGACGTGGTCTTCTGCTCGTACCACTGGCCGGAGACCGGGTCGACCAGGGTGACGGCGTACCAGGTCTGCTGGACGAAGGACTTGTTGGTGGCGTCGACGGGCGACTCGGCGCCGCCCAGGAAGACGAGAAGGCCGTTCGGCCCGTACGGCACCCACTCGGCGCGCCCGTTGACCACGGTGCCGTACCGTCCGTACGCGGCGCTCGACGCGTTGCCCCACTCCCCCGTGGTGAAGTCGTACGACACCAGCCCTGGCAGTGCGTACCCGGGCGCCGCCTTCGTCACCCGCGCGTCCGTCTCTGCTGACACCTGCCCGCCCAGGGCGTACCCCACCCCGTTGCCCTGCGTGAACGCGGAGCCTGTCGGGCTCAGCAGCCGGATGAAGTCCCGATAGTCCCGTTGCGTGACCTGCGTCCACGCGCCGCCGCCCGTCTCGTTCGCTTCGAAGCGCCAAAGCTCGCTGGATGGCGGCGTGCCGTTCGTGGCGATCCCACCCCATGTGTACATGCTGTTGGTCGACGTGTCGGTCCAGTAGATCTGCCGGCCCAGGTGCGGCGCTTCCTTTGGGATTGTCTGCATCGCCACTGTTTCGTTCGTCCACGACTCCTTCAGGCTGATGGAGAGTGTGTCTTGTACTGTTTACGAGTTAGTCAAGCCATGGACCGGGATGAACGCCCGTGGGAATACGTGCCCGTATACGAAGGACTAGAGCCAGGTTCGCTGCCGTTCACTCTCTCGCTGATTGTCCCGCCATCGATGTAGACATAGTCGCCGATGACCGCCACTACATGAATGTTAGCGCCTGTCGCTGATTATATCTTCAACTGTGGATGTGCCTGACCTGCCTCGCATGAGCGTCGAATGAAATCCGACGCACTGGGGTCATCGGCTCCGCGTCGGGAGACCGTCCTCGCCCATCCCAAGCCCCCCAAGCCTCCCAAGCTTCCCAGGACAACCGTGAGAAGGCCGAGTGGAGAGCATTGGCCCTTCATTGGGGGAGTTCGCACAAGGGGAAATCAAGGCCAGAGATTAAACATTATGGTTGAAGAGAACCCCAAAGTCGGAAGCTGGCAGATATTGCCAGCTGGACGGCCGCGAAGGATCGGACTGAATCGTTGCTGATGAGTAAGCTAGGCTTCCCGGGGCATCGCACGCATCCACGAGGGCAGACTGCCGTACACTGACTGATTTTACTACGGGGTTGGAGAGAGAGAGAGAGAGTTTGACAAGACAAGAACCGGATCAGGGACCCAGGGACAGATCAGGATCAGGAACAGGAACAGGAATTCGGGAACCGGGCGGGCGGGCAAGCGTTCTACGTATAAAGCCCGTCATATAAGGGATGCAGAGTCGACTGCAAGCTGAAGACGGTATGTATGACAAGCCAGGGTCGGGGGCCGGGTCAGGAGGGTCCTCGCATCGCAGGAGGAATTCATCGTCGGGGGCGACAGGCGCGCGACGAGTAATCAGTCTCACAGCCGCGCTCACCAATCAGGCCCTTTCCCTTCTCGGGCGATCTTGACCAGTTCGCTTCCTTTCGGGCAGGAGGTCTGTCCGACAAGCGAAAGTGTGGCGTCCTTGTCGTGTCATACAACAGCAGCAAGCCGCCTCTTCTTTCTCTCTGCCTCTCCAAGCTCATCTCTCCGCGGGTGCAATGGAGGGGATGGCAGATGGGATGGATGGGTTGCGCTGAGCTGCAGGCAGGCTGGGTAGGCTGGGCCCGGGGCCCAATGAGGGCAGACCCGGGCAGGTCGCAGGGTCACATCGCCGTCCCCTTTTGGGACCAACGGGCCTGGTACACAATAGATTGAACGGATCCTTCGAGGCCAAGCCAGCACCAAAGGGCTGGCCCGCAAGCCCGTGGCTCTTTGCCGCCTTGGAGGGGCCTAGAGCCCCGTCCCGCGAATCGACGGCACTTGTTGGTCCTGGCCGCGCTTGAGCCTACATGCGTCCAGAGGGAGATAGTCATCAGTCACTGCACAGCGGCAAGCAGGCAGGATGCAACGCCGCGTGTCTGTGGAGTGTTGTTGACTGACAGACAGACCACCTAACAGGAACCGAGAGATCCATGGCTCGGGAAGTAATAAGCCGGACGGAAGGGCTGGCTGGCTGGCTGGCTGGCTGGCTGGCGGTCAGCAAATCTTCTCCAGCAAATTTGAACCTAGGACCTTTTCATCCAAACTACGATCGTCTCTCTCTCTCGCAGTGGAACAGTTCGATTCGATCCGATCCGATGGTTCACGGCGAGCTGGCCCGGCACATCAGGCTGGCAGGTGGCCCGGGGGGGGGGGGGGGGGGGTAGCTCTCATCGCAGACGACCATCTCGGAAAGTTTGGAGAAAGAAATGAGATGAGGTGGTGGGGTGGTGCGAGAGGTGTCAAGGTGTTGCTGGTTCTCGGCGTCAGCCTTGATCGCCGCGCTGAACTGCAGAGCTGTTGGGGTTCGCATCAGCTGCTGCGGGGCGTGTTGTCTGTCCCCGCGAGCTGTCAGTCAGTCAGCCCGAGTAAAGTAAGGATCGGACTGGGTGGTTATTACTACGACGTTCGGCCTTGTGTTTCGTCACGGATCCCTCGCCCCTCGGTGGCGCGTTCCTGACCAGAACGCACGGCAGGGCGGTTCATTAGATGAACATCGCATGCAGCACATCAAATCTCCTCCAAGATCTGCCAAGTTGAGGTTTGGAGAAGCCGCCAATGAGCTCCCAATCCGTCACCGTGCAGGCCGTACGTACAGAGCCAGTGTGACGGAGGAAATTGGGGACCGTGAAACCACGACTGTGTTTCGTGCTTCGTGCTTCGTGCTGCTACCTTGGGCGCGGACGGGCTCGTCGTGTTCTCGATGCCACCGGCCTCTCTTACCCGAATCCCCGTTCAAGGTGAGTTGGGTACGTAGCATGCTTTCTACCCTCTAGGCTCTGTCCGGAGTCTGGAGGGGATGACTTATCAAATTCCCATATCGATAAGGCCGAACGCTCGTGACAGACGCCACATGATGGTTGTTGCTCTGGAGTCTACGCTCCCCTAAACGTGACTGGCAAGAAGCTTCAGTAGAACAACACAGTAATTAGCGAGTTAACCACCATGGCAAAGCTCCAGGGTACTAGAATCTACACTCGATTATCCTATGGCTTAATCACGGTATATTCTCGAAGCTCCCCGAATTCCACAGCTATACCTACTCAGTAGTCGATGGTTATCTACTAACTACGTGCGTGACGGTCACCCAAAGACACTAAGATGCTAGGCTAATGCGCCTTTTTAAGTGTGGTTAGTAGATCAGGGGATACTTCTTCTGTGCTACCTACCTAGGTAGTTATAAGGGGTCGTGCCGGCCGGTCGATATTCATCCACGTGGCAGTCGCCGAGCATCGCGAGCCGCAATGGTCAATGCCCAAAGACTACATGACTCGCCGTAGACCAAGATCTAGACCAGCCCTATATCAGGTGTTATCTCCAATCTCCGTGCGGTCGCGATCGGCGCGCGGTCACGAGATGTGCGCCCCTTTTGATCATGTAATTGGCAGTTCACGCGTCGTGCAACTAGCGAGTCATTCGTGACGCATGCGCGTTGGGAGCGCAGTGATACCCTGCGCTCGTTTCGAGTTGAAACCGAGTCAACACCCCGTCGTCCGTCTGAGGTGGTCATTCATGGCAACTCTTTGCACGCACAGGCTGCGAAGAGGAGGCGCCCAGTCACGGAGAATGTTTGACCAAAGACTAGACACCCGCGCGCAAACAGCCTACAGGTTGACACAAGTGTAAACGTCGAAACGATCACGGTTTCGCGGGGATTCAGCGCAATCGCGCTCCTGATATTCATCAGTCCTGGCTGTTTGCCTAGCTGCCCAACTCGACTCATACCATCCAAGTTGTCAAAGGGGCGTGACTGTTGCCCCAATAAGACGTCGCGCGCCTGCTGTCTGTGTGTATAGTCGTCCACGCGGCTCTTCCACCCACAAAATCAGAAACACAATTCGTAGACGCGTCTCCTCCTCCAGCCAAATGTAACTTCAAACTCCGAAGGCGAGGGCGAAGAACAGAATCAAGGAATCCACAATGCCCGCAAGGATATCATTCAAGTTCCTACCGTAAAGACAGAAAAGAAGTCGCTGAGAGGACAACCGAAGCAGATCCAATGGCAGGTGTAATTGTAAGGTCTTCTATGGGAGACGCGTGCATGTTATCTTGGACTCATTGAGGTTCGAACTGTTGTTGCATGCATCTCGTCGCGCTGCGTAACCTGAAGCGTGAAGGCGGCTTCGCCAAGTCCGAAATAGATGCCACTTCGTTCTCGATGTATATACATGTACAATGTCGAGTATTGGAAAAAAAGGATCGAGCGCCAGGGAAACAACTTATACTAAGCGAAGATGGTGGCGCTATTTTCGATGATGAATTGTACTGCCAGGTTCTTGGCATGCATGTCCGTCATTTCTCGTTCGATTTCGGTTCCTCTCATGATAGTTGGCGCGAAAACCACTGCCAAGTTCTTCGGGGTCATCTGCTTTTGTTAGCGAAGCTCGACGTGCGCAAAGGCCTGGTAGTCACTCACGAGGTTCTCCTTTTCTCTCGCGGCTACGCGAGAAAGATGGAACATCAAGAACTCGAGACAGTCTTTGTGCTGAGCTGGCAGTTGGTTGAAGACATTCTGTAAGTGTGTGCACTTGTCCGCATCGTTGGGGATAGCTGATAGCGAGAGGTCAGCATATGGCACGGGCCCTTAAACATCTGGCAGCCACTCACAATTGGTTTCAAGAACACGGTCATAGATGTCGAAAGTCAGCAATGGCGTTGGCAGTTTCCGGAAGTACTGCTTCAGGACACTGGTAACGGCGGTGATGTCGAGGTCCGGGTCCGAGATGTCAAAACTTTCGTTCTTGTCAAAGCCCTCTTGGATGATCTTGGTCTGCGAGTTGCCACCGGTCTTGCGGTAGATGCCCTCCATGTCCATACCTCGGAGCTCAACTTCTTCGATGCAGCGAGTTACTACGCACGGGATTTGCCGGCGCTCGAATTCGGCTCGTTCTGCGAGCTCCGAGCCGAAAAGGACCGTCGGGGCCTCTGCAATGGTCGGCGTGGAGCTGTTCATCGACGCCATAGTCCTGGGCAAGGTCTGAGCCTTCTTGAACCCAAAGAAACCCTGTCGGCCACCATCCGCGAGCTGCCGGTTCTGACCGTTAGCGGGGGTTGGCAAACCCGGCGCAGTCTGCGGGGGCTGCAGTCCATGTCCTCCTGGAGACTCGACCGGGGCGACTGTCATATTGTAGGGAAGACCAATGTTTTCAGCTTGAATGGCATGCGGATGCCGTTCAGGCTGCTGGAAGGCCACCACCGTGCGTCCCACACCCTTCGCAATATTCTGGGCCATAGCTTTCGAGCCCTTCTTCCAGTTGAACTTCTTAACCTGGGGCCTGTTGATCTTGACCACGGTCGGCCCCGCCTCAACGATCGGCTCCTCGTGGTCTGGGGCGACGATGGTCGTGCCGGTTTGGAGGCTGGAACTGTCGAGGCTGATGGAGTTGTTCGATGCGCCCTTGCTATGGTTATAGATGCCAAGCCCATTGCCAGGTGATCGGGGGTCTGAGTTGTTCTTGAACCGCCCCTGTATCTGACGTGTCAGGTCGTTGTTCAAGTCGGCCAACTGTGCATTCTTAGAGACAAGTTGTTCGAACTCAGCCCGCGCGGAATCCCGATCCTCCACTGCTCGGTCCCTCTCCTCGACAAGTTCATCTCGTTCGGAATGGAGCTGCTCAAGGCTGGCTACCATGGACATCTTGAGCTTCTCGAGCTTCTGGACAAAATCCCGAAGGGCCGACTCCTCAAGCTCCCGAGGGTCAACAGGCTGTTGGGTGTCCTTGGCGCGCTCCACGTAGCCGGCCAGCACCTCCAACTGTCGGATCATGATTTCAGTTTGGGTATCGAGAACAGAGACCGTCTTCCGTTTCTCCTCGACTTTACGTGCCAACTTCTCAAGGTCTTTCTCGTTGTTAAACTGTCGTTCGAGTTCCGCGACCCGCTGTTCGGAACTCTTGAGACGACGCTTGAGAAGAACAGTATCATTGGCAGAAGTGCTTGACATCGGGCTCGTGATATCACGGGTGGCTCCATTCACTGAATCATCCATCGGAGGTGATTTAGGCCAACGAGGTGACGTGGTCTCACTGACACTCCGCGCGTGGCCAACACGGGGCGGGTTGGCGCTTGACTCAGTGCTGTTGGTACGCCCGTGACGCACGGCGTTCGAGACGCGCCGCATAATTGACGAGGCATTCTCATCAGTGCCAAGTATACGGGCCATATCTTCGTCCATACTGAAATCGCCCCCGGCGCTCCACCTGGGCAACTTAGGCGATGCCTTTTGTTCGTTTGGCGAGCCAACTTGTTCCTGACCTGGGGTTTGTACCGTGTTTTGTGTCGGAGGAGCGGGAGCGGCTCTCGGTTCCATGTAGAGATCACTCGGTTTGGGGGTTGGTTTGTCTCGAAGTCCCGATCGAGGAGTGGGGAAGTTCGCTATTAGTGAATATTAGCAAGTGTGACTCGAGCAAGTCAATTAACAACTTACGATTCCTGGACACACTGGGAGGAAGCTCTTTTCTGGAAATAGACTTGAAGCTTGCGCCGCCTAGAGATTCAGGCGATCGCACCTCGTCTTCGTCCTTGTAGCGAGAATCTTGCGAGCTGCGCTGAGTGGCTGCCTTTTCAGCCGTCTGGAGATGCTGGAGGGAGTCGGACCGCGCAAAAGAAGCACTCGAGGAGGTAGAGTCCTGGGCCGCGTTGCTCTCGGAGTAGGCTCGTGAGCCACCCCTCTTGCTCCTGGGTGCTTCTTGTAGTTTGAACTCCTCAGACCTCCCGTTGGTTGGAGGCTGTTGCATCGACGCAGTTTTCTCGGCTCTCTTTGATTTGGAAAGCTTCCTGTCCAAGCTCTTTGCCGGCGGGGTTTCATAGTCGGAGGACGTTTGCCGTCCTTTCTCTTGAAAAGCGATATGAGGAGTGGAGCCTTGCGACTCTGGTTTCCGGTCCGACGACGCTGACTTGGAGATGCTGAAGTAATCCTTATCTTTGGTCTTTCTGTTGGAATCAGGTAGCCCGTCCGAAGTGGACTTCGGTGTAGCCGATGGCAATGGGCTGGGATCCAATGCCACGGGTATGTAAAACTGATCATCACCACCGGAAGGAGGGGCTGAAAGGTCCCCACCGGAGAAAAGGGCAGAGTTGCGGTTGTTGCGATAGTGCGAGCTCACGGACAGACTGGCGTCCCTCGGTGGATGCTCAGTCGGGCGTTCAGGTGATCTTGCCGGTCGCGAGCTGCTCCTTGACTCGGAATCATGCTGAGGGTACGACCGGGGCGGTCGAGGGGAAAGCTCGGTAGGCGTATCGGATTCGAGATCCAGCCGGTCGTTGGAGAACGTACTGCTGCTGGGTGGCACCGCGTTGGGTGGGAGGGCCGGTAGAGACTTGTCGACGACCATGGGAGAAGACTCTTTTTCTCGGGACTTCGCCTGAGCGGCTGCTTTGGACTTCTTTCTGCGGCGCGCCATGAGGGACTCATGGCAGCTCATGCAGAAGATACCTTGGGATGTCCTGGCATATCGCAGGTTCTCGATCTTGCGTTTGCAGTTTCGGCATCGGAAGCAGGTTGCGCAGAAGGCTTGGTCGCCGGTCAGAATGGCGAGGTCCTCGATCTTGTCGCCACAGGCACTGCAGCTATATGTACAGTTGTTGCAGATCAACGAGCCATCGCCGAGAAGGAGCAGGTTCGCATCGGAATCGAGTAGGGTCCCGCAAGTATTGCACCTGAAGCAATTGAGATGCCATCGGTTCCCGGCTGTGGTGACCAAACAAGTAAGCATGACTGGCCAGACGGGATGTTGCTGGGTACCAAAGCAACGTAAGGGAAGAAGCCCGGGATTGCTTACCAAGTTCAAATGCTTTGCCTTCTTCCAATATCTGGTAGGAAACGATGGTTAGCAATGCCATCGATGACATTGAGGATGGAGACACATCTTCTCACCTCTCCACAGCCTTTGCAAGGGAAGACATCCTCGCCATCCATGGATCCTTCTAAATAGTCGTCCATGATTGCTTCAGGATGTCAGAGTAACCAGAAACGGGGTCGGCTTTCCAAGCAGATCGAACTGTATGTTGTCTGCCAAGTAGTGTATATTCGATGCGCTAAAGCGTCTTGGAAGACGGTGTAGATGCGATTACGGCCACATGGACGAGTCGGACAGCGGAAGGCGTTACGGGTTGGCAAGAGTTGGGACCGGCAGGTCGACTAGGTCGAAACACGCATTCGTAAAGGCAAGGATCGTGGGCCCGAATGGGCAATTTGATGGGATTGATATGCCAGGGAGGATATCGCCGAGGTGACAGAGCTAAAGACGACAGGCTTGTTCGAGAGATCCGAGGGGGTTTTCGTATAGGGACAGAACTCGATGGATTGAATCTGTGGACCAGTGTGAGCACGAGATACGAGCTGAGGGCAGCGCAAGCAAGCGCATGAGAATGGTGGCTGAGCCAAGGTAAGGAGGAAGCGGAGGATGGCGAGGGCAACAACAGCCAGGGGAGCAACATACAGTAACAGCGACAGCGACAGCGACAGCAATGAGGCACGTCGAGGGTGATGGAAGTGGCGTAGAGGAGTTCTCACAAGATCGGTGAGCACCGGGCGGTACGTGCCAACGGTGGGAAGCCAGGAGCCAGAAAACCAGAAGCCGAGGGGTGTCTTTGACGAGGACTCTTGAGGCTGCTGGATGGGGATCGCAAGGAGAGGGTTACGACAGCGAGTGGGCAAAGAGTCAAATGGTTTGGCAGGTCGCGTTGTCTACCACCTACCAGGTACCTTGGCTTGGGTAGCACTCTGGTTCGACGCTCTACTGGTAGCGACGTAGCGTGCCTACTAGAAGACAGAGTAGGCTAGCTCCCAGAATAGACCGTGGAGGGTTTAGGACAGCACCCAAACGGCAGGAAACGGGCACCCGGCAGGAAAGGGGGGGAGGGGAACTACGGTAATTGATGCGCAAGAGGGGATCTGGGACTTGCCCACGAAAGCTTGAAGCTGACAGTGAGTGACACTGAACGGTCTTGGGTGTACAGTGAGGAACTGTCGGTCAACCTACTGTACTTTTTAGCAGCAGCGGGCTAGGTAATGCTACCAGGCTGTGAGGGGCTTCCTTGCAGAGCCAACCACTCAGAGCGAGCTATTGGCACCCACTGGCCCCTGCGCTGGTAAGACAGGTCCTGACCTGAAGAGGGAACACCAGACAAACCACAGCCAGCTCTCAAGGCATTTGTCAGGGGAAGCACGGAAGCACGCACTAGAGGCACTGCACTTGCACTGCACTTGCACTGCACTTGCACTGCAGATGAAAGAATGATGAGCCCTCCAGAAACAACCTGCTTGGAACACAAACAATATCTAAAGTACCTACACCTACTAGGTACCTTATTCTTAAGGGCATTCAAGAGCCCTCAAAAACCTTTCATACGGCATCCCGGCCTTGATGGATTTCCGCACCGAAGTCCCGCTTTAAGTTTCCTTGCAGCGGACAATCTTCCCACGGGCAAGGACAGCTCTTTGATAAACCTCCGAACACCTCCACATGCCTCTTCTCCGAAGATCGATATCTCATCAACTTCTGCGAATCAAATAAAAGAAGGCGTCCTTTGTTCACCTTCAACAATCTCATCCCCTGGACGTCCCCCTTGCGCTTGCCTGGCCAGGCCAGGAAGCCGGGCTAGCACCGCGCCGCCACTGTCCTAACGGCTTCGAGGATCCTGGCCGGCATCGAGACTCGGGAGGCGTTGGCATCGCATCTCTCTGGTCAGCTCTGGTCTTCCTCATTCGGTGTACTGTACAGTACTCGTGCTCTAGCTGCCGGCTTGTCAAGTGCTTGGATCCGTACCGGCTTCGAGTTCTAGCCCCCAGATCGGCACTGCAACCACCCAATGCGCCTCATTCGGCGTTCGGTGGCGTTTCTCAAGGGTTCTCCGCTTCGGACCTTGAATCAACCATTCCTAACGAACCTTCTCAGGCTTCTCTACGTCTTCCATGTGTGCTAGCGGCACCCTGAAGTAACTCCTTTTTTCCCCCCTTTGGAGAGAAGGGGATGAACAGCACACGTACCTGGCATCGTTGCATTGTGATGATATGCACATCGTACGTCGGCACCGGGCTGGCGTGCTGGCAGGCTGGCAGGCTGGCAGGCTGGCCCACCGATCCTGGAGATCGATGGCCGGCAAGTTGGCCCTCCGCATCCTCGCCAGGCCCTATCGTAATTGTAGCAGACCAGGGTCCCGTCCGTCCGTCGTCAAGCGCGGGAAAGCCAACAGCCAAACAGCCAAATAGCCAAACAAACCGCCGACACACAGGATTGCCAGGCCTGCCAGATGCCAGGCAGCGGCAGAGCCACGCCCCTCGCCCTGTTCATTGAATCCGTGTTTCATGTTAAAATAAGGTCCACTCGCATCGAGCCACGAAACGATTCATTCCACAAGCCCCGAGCCTCGTACTCCGTACCGCTGTTCGCTCGCTGCTCGGTGCTGGAAGATCATCTCCACAGTGTGCGCGATAGACTCACATTCCGCCCACGCCAACTTCCGCATATCGTCCCGATCACGCAGAAGGAGACGACATCCATTACACACCATCGTACGCCCCTTCCGATCGGTGGTATATCTCATCTGTTCCGTTCCTGAACCTCGAAAGGATTCCTCAGACCGGCGCATCTGGTTATCACCCTGAAGTATAGATCGTGATCCACCCTGTCAAATGCCCGCCTGTGAACCTCCAACGAATCACTGGTTTGTCCCGAGCTAGGTACAGTATTCACCTAACAAACCCCGAGCCCTAATTTAACCAAACTCACAACCGTTGCGCTGTCAGTACCGCTAGCTGAGCCAGCCAGCCCCTGATACAGTGCTATTCGATCCGGTATCTTCCAAGCATTGATCCATGAGTTGATCTTCCGAGCCCAGAGTGCTCTACCCAAAGTTTGCTTCCTTCTGCGTACTGACAGGGTGGGTAATGTAACGTTTGCACGAAATAGAAATCGCAACGACGGGGGTGCTGTCTTTCCGGCGTTATACGCCCGATCGCATCCGGTGGTACTTTCATTCTTACCCACATTCATGGCCATCAACCATCACATGGCTTGCACCGCTGGCTGTCGCCGTGGACATCCATCGTGGGGTAACAGCCGAAGCAGGCTGACATGCGGTCAGCACCCAATCAGCACTGCTGCAGGGCCAGCGTGGGTGGAAAGAAGAGAAGCTTGGAAGCTCGCATGGTTTCAGAATCCGCATTGCGTACAACATCGATGGCAACCCCGAGAGACGCAGACCTGACCGCCTCGCCTGTACATGGCGACGACACCACTGGCTTGACGTTATCTTGACCAGACGCCAATCAGCCGGGCCTGCTGGGAGACCAGACCCGGGGCAGCGGATGCAAGCGCCGCTGCCAGCAGTGCAGGCAGGCCACTCTACCTTAATGTCTCCTGACTCTCCTCTGCTCTCGCTTTACGACTTTACGCTTTTGAGAGAAGGTTGGTGGAAAGGCTAGGCTAATAACGTGCGAGTCGACACCGTTACCGGGGCCAAATCTAATATGACGCACCCCTATACTGAGATGCGCGCCGCCTCGGAGACTGACGCGTGCGCGCCTTCGCGCTACAGCTACCCTGACGGTTGGAAGCAGTTCGAATTCGACCGATTATAATAAACCCTTGCAGGGCGATGGTCTGCGCTGCAGTGCCACAGGACGAAGACGTGTGCTCACGGCTGAGGCTTTCCGAGGAATAGCTGACGCACTACCTCCGGATTCCAGCGACTCGGACTTGGAACCAACCTTGCGGCTGGCGCAAAAGTATACATCCAGGCTAGCGAAAGGAATGTAGGCGACGTGTAGAACTGGAACCCGCACAACCTCGTACAAGAATTTCGATACTGCAGGCAAACACTTGTCGCAAACCGCGACAAGCCCCGTGCCCTGATTTCATGACCACCTCGAGGTGCTTCAGATATCGGCACTTGCGCGGTACGGTCTCTGCGGCAGTGAGGCCGAATCCCGCAGGCTTGAACCTTGATGACGGATTCTTCGGGCTTCTGGTGACGGGCCGCGTTGATGTGAGCAACAAGTGCGTCAACATGACCCGCGCGCTCATGTCTCACAAATGTCTTCGATACGGCAACCTTCCGGCTTCCCAACTTCCTTCGCTGGGCCCTCCAAAACAGTCGGACACGCCGAGTTTGACATCTGGACATTTGCGGTGGCACAGCCGCTGCAGGCCACTCACTGACTGTAACACCCGAGCTGGGTGTTGCAAATCAAACTCACGACAATGACGAGACGAGCAGGAAAGGCTGCCTGGGATCGTCTAATATATCCGACACGCAGATCGTCGCTACCCGTTGAAACTTGGCCAGCCAACTTTCCAGGTCCGCCCGCGCGCTAGGTTAGGTACAAGTAAAGTAAGTACGCAGCGGACTGCTCGGTCACGTGCTCGATCTCACCGCCGACGGAACTTGGTCGCCGCCATGCTGTGCGACGAACACATCACCTGCTCCCTCGGGGACGCAGTCATTGGCACCCAAGCTGCCTGCGGCCGCCCGTATCCAAGTATCGGCCGCCAGCCAAACGAGGTGTCTTCGCAATCTTCCTGTGCCGTCCGGCTGCCTAACCGGTCTCTGACGTGTAACGGACATGCGAACAGCAGCGCCGGTGGCTGCGACGCCACGTGCCTTTCCAGAAGGATTCGCTCGTTGGAGGACGTTACGTGCAGCACGATACGTTAAGAATTGCCAGGCCCCTGTGGAATAACGACTTCCAGACCCGCGGATGTGCGTTGAATTGAGAAGCGGTGAACCCTGAAACTCTGGCCTTTAAAGTCTGCGCTGTTGACGAAAACACCGCAATCAACTCATTGAGGCAGGTAAGTCGCCGTGCCGCAGTTTACACCAAGTACCCGAACCCGTAATGTGCACCCTTCTTTCCCGCGTAGGACGGCAACAACATCGGTAAGCTGAAGGCAGTATACTCGAAGCGAAAAGCGCAGAACCTCGAACCGTGTTGATGAGACCAACCTCGTCCGCCGTAGAGCAGCTTACTCCGTGTCGTACTGCCGTATCGGATACACCACGGAATGGAAAGCCTCATGAAAACACGTGCGCTGCTTCGTTCCCAACTCACTCCGCCTTGCACATCGAAATCCCAGCATTTCAAACCTTTGCATCATCCTCGCAGCCCCTTTTCACACCCCATTTCGCGGCTGTCTCACCAAAATCTCAATATCCGCACTACCCTCCTTCCCGGCCCGCGTCCGCAGATCGAACACCAGCCGGTCGACAGGCTCGTACCCGAGACGCCGGTAGAACGGCACGGCGAGCCGCAGGGACGCCACGAACGCCGGGACGCGCTCCGCATCCGCGAGCGCCAGAACGGGCGTCACCAGCGCGGCGCCGAGGCCGCGCCCGTGGTATGCCGGGAGTGTGCAGACGTGGGTGAGGGCTGTGTTGGTGGGGAGGGTTAGCGGAAGTGCTGCTCAAAGGGAGAAGGGGAGGAGGCTGTGCGATAGATACGTGTAAAGGAGACACACAATATTGGTCAGGTGACAGTGATAGCAGCAGACAGGATCAAGAAACCTGTATCTAGTAGGCACACCGGACCAGCGGACACGGAAAAGAAAAATAAAAAGAAAAGAAGAACCAAGTCCTCAAGAACGCACCGATGGATGAAGGGATGCGCAAAACTCACTCAATTTCTCCCCCGCCCCCCACTTCCCCTCGACCGCAGTCATAGCATCGAAGAACTCCGCGAACAACTCGCGGTCCGCGCCCTCGGGGGGCGCCAGCATGCCGGCTCTCTCCCCGCCCGCTCCCTCCTGCCCCTTGTCCCCGTCCGCGAACGTCTCGGACCCCTCCCGCAGCCCGCGCAGCCCCGCGGCGGGCTCCTCCCAGCGCGCCCACGCGACCACGCGGTGCGAGCTGCCGGCGGCGGCGTCGACGACCTTGAACTGGTGGGCGCGCGGGTCGCGGAAGCGGCGGCGGATCCGCCGCTCGTTCCACGCGCGCATGGCGCCCGCCGCGCCCCACCAGTACGTGTACTCGGTGCCGCCGAAGGCGCGCATGTCTGTCCGTCTCCGTTAGTGGGCGTTCTTCTCTGGTGATGATGGCCCGACGGGGTGGGGGGCTGTTCATTTACGCACTGCCGCTGTGTTAGTTGGTGACCGTTGGTTGGGAGAGGGGGGGGATAGGTAGGAGCGAGGTAGATAGGAGAACAAGACCCGAACGGAACAGTCATGTAGGTAAGGTAGTCTTTAGATGAACTCGTCTTATGAAGAGACTCACCACACATCAGCCATGCCCGGCGCGTCGGCCGGCGTGCACCGGGACATGGCGAAGCCCGGGGGCAGGGACGGCGGCGGCGGGAACGGAAGCGACATCTCCGGGCTGGGACGGGAGGTGATGGGACGGCTTGGCACGGATCTAGGTGAGCAACGGAGTGTCCTGTTCGGCACTGCTCTCGTCCAGGCCCAGCACATGATACCGATAGAGGGGGCGAGTTGACTGCAGGTGGGCGGAAAGTGTCTCCAAGGTGAAGGTTTAAGTACCTTATAGCTCATAGGTACCGTAGTGCGAGAAACACCCAAATGAGTCACATCTGCAGGGATCCACTAGCACGCCCTTCTCTTGAGCGCCTGTTGGCTCGGGAAACGGCAGACGGCCTCCCCTTACAGGTTCCTTCAACATTACTCTCCTCATATTGGTATATGCGAGTAATAAATCATGTTCTGTAACCAGGAAATTCCTTAATGCCCAGTGCGCGAAGGGTGGTAAAGCTACACGGTACCTTACGCTGGCTCGCAGGTTCGACTCGGAAACACGAAAGACCATGGGAGACGAACTCTTGTGAGAGAATATCATGGTTGTTGACAATTGGTACCAAAGGGTATTGTGCTGTGTCGGATCATCTATATAGCACCTCAAATCGTGCAGTTTTGTACAGGTATACTGGTATACATACGTCGCAATGCTCATTGCTCATGCTCTCCTTCTATTTATCTCCAGCATATTCTTCGCCTGGGGCTTTGCTGAGTTCCTCGCTGTCCAGAAAGTCGGGGGAGTCGTCCGCACCAAATATCTCGTACTCGAGATCGGAATGTACACGGATCATCGACTTGATAGCTCGAACGGTCTTGAACGATTGTTCGTCAATGTCTCGAATCATCTGCGCCGCCTCAGCAGACCATGGGCTCATACGGTCCAACTCCATATAGCCACGTGCAAGATAGTAGAGTGTCGTAGAAGTAGGCCGGAGGTAGCGCGGAGACGAACCCTTGCGCCGAAGGTCCAAAGGCAGCTGGTTCTTGACGTTTTCTCTGGCACGGGCCACCGCCCAACCGGTCCAGTTTGGCATCAAGATCTTCTCGCAAACATCGAACGCTTCCTTGTACCTCTTGAGCTGAACAATGGCTTGCACATGGTAGTTCCAGTTCCGACTGTCTACCCGGAAACCCGCGTCTTGTACTTCATGAATGAGCCTTCGAATACCTTCAGCGTCCTCTTGGCGGAAGAGGACTTCCTGCATGATCCTCAGACCGCCCGCCAAGACATACCGATACTGCGGAGATATGGCTGGCTCGCGTATGAATTCGTCGTTGAGTCCCGGCGCTCGGCCCTCTCTCTGCGCCGTTTCGAAGAGGGAACGCCATGTTTCCCGCACTCTGTCGTATTGCTGGTCCTGGAAGTCCGCGAGCATGACAGAGTTGAGCATGGAAACGGGCAGGAGGATATCAGGGTCCCGGTCTTCGTGGTAAATATAGCGGTACAACTGGATTAGCTCCTTGCTGCGGATGAAGTCTTTCAGCTGGGTGAAAATGTACACCATCGTGCCGAAATGGTTATGCTCTGGACCAACGGGCAGCAGCTGTCTTAGCGGGGCCTTCTTCGGCCTCTGAGTAGGGTCAACGTTCAGGCTCATTGCGGTGTCAGCTCCATACAGTTTGTAGAAAGATCTTAGCGCTTGTCCCAGCCATTGCTTCGCCTTCATGCGCGCCCTTTCATGTGGAGGTAGGGAGTTGTACTCCGCAAGGGCCTGGGATAAACGGAACAAAGTGCCAAAGGAGCTCTGCAGACCATACTCTTCCATCAGCCTGTGAAGACGCCTTACAGGACCCGGCTCACCGGTACGCAGTAGGGCTCCCATGACGATTTGAAAATG
This sequence comes from Xylariomycetidae sp. FL0641, assembly GCA_022376655.1. NCBI lineage: Eukaryota > Fungi > Ascomycota > Sordariomycetes > Xylariomycetidae sp. FL0641. The sequence continues at coordinate 130,205 of JAJJKE010000068.1, forward strand.
CCCGGGCGTGACTCTGAAGATGTGGTCTTTCAGGGCAACCGAGAGCAAGCGCAAGGCGTGCTGCGACTGTTTGCACAATGCAAGTCCAAGTAGCAATTGCTCGTACGTGAAGTGGTCATAAGGTATGCCCATTTCCGACATGACACTGAGCAAGTCATTGATCTTGGCAAGATCTCGCCGCAGGGCATTGTAGTGGAGAAGCCGGTTCCACATCTGCGTGTCTACCACCCCCTTCTGCGCCGCCCGAACGCAGACATCTTCCGCTTCACGGAAATAATCGTTCTGGCAGTACGCGTCGATGAGACTGCTTAACATGGGACCGTTGGCCAACACCCTCTGCTTACGCGCCCGGCGGTACAGTTCGACAGTGAAGCCGAGATCACCTCGATTACCCGCCATCTGCATCAACGTCGCATAACTGTACTGATCTGGGGCATGCACCGTAGAGAGCTGATCAAAAGTCGAGATCGCTCCATCGTAGTCACCCGCCTTGACGTACGCATTTAGGAGAATGTTCCAGTAAAGCGCCGACGGCTTCAGCCCGAACTTGTCCCTCATATCGTCGAAGATACGCTGGGCTTCATCTGCTTCACCCACAACGGCGTGAACTTGGATGAGATGCGCAAAGGTATCTCGGCCTTCGAGCACAGGGTGTTCTGGGTCATCCCGGAATCGCTCGACAAACTCTGTCCAAAGCTTGTAGACCCGCTCTTTGTCGCCGCGCTTCGCGTGGAAACCTAGATGCCTTTGAAAGGCTCGCCTGGTAGGCGCTGTATGGAACCTGTACCAGTCGCCCCATATCTGCTCAATGCCGGCGAGCTTCTCCCAAGTTGGGGCATCCATTGTCCTGTAAGCCCTGAAAGCCTCGTGGAGCGCGGCATGAGATGGCGGTCTTCCTGGAAGCTGGCGATAGACCTGGTATGTTTCGGTTGCGATGCGTCTTCTGCCCTTGTTTACTGCGAATCTGAGGACATCCTCGAACGCCATAGGATCCTTTGTGGAATTAAGGAGGGGAACGACCGCTGAATCGGCGCAAGAGGCGAGAGCTCTCCTAACAAGTATTTTTCGCAACGTGTTGAGCCCGTCCGGGCTAAAACCTGGCCCAGACGCGTCTTGGGAAAGCTCGGCTTGTAAGTCCTGGAAACGCAGGGTCTTTTCGGTGAGGCCAGGAACCAAAGCAACCTGCTGCAGTTGAGAGGCGATGCCATCGAAATCCCATCTTGCTGCCATATCTGGATAGTGGCGCCATATATCACGTAGGAAATCTATTGTTGGATAGCGCAAGGCTGCAGCCAACAGTAGGTCCAGCGCATCAACGAGAAAAGGCAATTCCATCTTGTCGTTCTTCAGCTGCGAGACAAACGCTTGAATGGCTTGGGCGTTGTTCTGAAGCTGAACCTCTGCCTTCAGCCCCGCAAGAAAAGTGTGACCATCCCAATTGGTCGGTCCCAGTCTCTGAAAAAGATCGGATATCTTCCAGCAGTCCGAGAGCCGGCCAGCCCTGGACAAGAAGAGCAGGATCTGGGCTAAGTACATCGACTGGCTTTCTTCGTCTAAAGCTCGGTAATGGTACCACACGCGATCAGCTTCCGCGGGGTTGTCCTTCGCTAGAAGATCGTTGATAGCCTCGAGATGGTTGCCGCCATACGGATCGTCCGTTTCGAAGTCGTACTCTTGCATATCTTGCATGTCAGGATCCTGATGGCTTGGCTGCCCATTGACGTCCGCAACAGCGGCTGGCCCTCCTTCTTCAGCATCAGGACTGTGTGGAGAGGCATCGTGATCTTCCGGGATACTGGATTGGCCTTCGTCTGGCTCCGATTCGACAGGTGGATTTGAACCTGATTTCGAGCTCGAATGTTGGCGTCGTGAGGAAGGAAGCGAGAGCGCGTAGAAACGGGGCGAAGGGCTCGCGAAAGGCGACCTGTACTGCAAGGAATCTGCCTGTGAAAGTGATATTCGACGCAGAAGAGCGAGGGCACCGCTGGGGTATAAGAAATCGAAGAGGAAGGTCGAGGCACTCAGGACATGAGTGTAGCTCCGGGTAGGGGAGGAAGCAGAGTCGCCGGGAAACTCGAAAGTACCATGCATTAAGGCCTGCCAGGTGCTACTGAGTTCAAGGTCAGCAGCGCCATGTTGCCAGAAGGCGGTATGAAGCTGTCGGGTGGTGCGGAAGGATTTTGCCGCGCAAGGAAGCACTCGTTGAAAGCCGCATGGTTCCAAGCTAGCGGCTGTCTTCTCCAGCATTGGAGGAGCTATGGTAGGCACCAGCCGGGCCGCCGAGAAAACAGTTCAGAAGAGGGTTCGCTGGAACTCGGTGGGGGCGTTCAGGGCATTGTAAGAGTTGAAAGATAGGTGAGGCGGTCCTCGGATCGGGCTGCAAACGAAGCCAGCACGTATAAGTCCACCAAGAAAACTTGGAAGGACGGGAGTAAGGAAGCTTTTCAAAGCTGCAAGGCTATGGCGAGACCATGAACACGGTCGATGGCAGGTGTTTGGGCGCACGCGCAGCACGCAGTGTCGGAGTTGGAGAGAGAAAAAAACATTGCCATCAATGACGCCGGGACGAGATAGCAACACCCCAGACAGCAGCTCAGATTTTCGTGATCGGCCCAGGCGGGTGGGCGGCGGCTGGGCGGGTTGGCGCGCACAGTGGACGTGCCAGCCCATGTTGCCAGCTGCACGTGTCTGCAGGTCCACTCCAATCCCGTGTTGCCGTTCTTCGGACTGTCAACTTGCGGTCCGGCCTTTCCCGCCTCAAGTGCCACGCATTCCACCCGGTCCCCCGGGTTGGAAGGGACACCAGCCACACACCCTTGGGGGTACTTACCTAAGGTACGCCCCTACCTCGATACTACGATAGACCCCAGATCAAAGCTTGACCCCACCAATAGCTAAACTGTCCTGGAACTCGGGAAATCCGACTTCTGGTGACGATTCCCTTAAGGTACCTGTCGAACGCCGGGTGCGACCAACTCCACCGTCGTGAGCGATATGCTGTGATTAGAAGTAAACGCCAAACACAGCTGTCCGCCAACCTGCGATCGATAGACGATCTCGCCCTGCTTGCACCCATCATGGACATCACCGACTTCGTGGTGTCTACCAGGAACCAGGCGCTACTCTATGGAGACTATACCACCTACCACAAATTGTTGGCCAAGAAGTTGAGGAACTCGCGCAAGAAGCTCGGTCTTGTCACCAAGAACAGGAGCAAGTTCTCTAAGAAGGAACTGCCCGCAGCTGAACAGGTCTCCGAGAACCATGAGTATGCTCTTCTGCCACCCTCCCCTCCCCCCATCTCCATGCGACTGACTCCGAACAGGTACCTTTATCTTCTGTTGTTGACCGCCGAACGCGATTGGGCTCAGGCCATGCGCTACAAGGCTGTTCACTCGACCGATACCAAGAACATCTCCGGCCGGACGCGCTCTCACATTATATCCCGATTCGACAAGGCCGCCCGCCTCGCCGAGCTTATCGTCCAGCTCCTTGCTGACGCCCCCGCAAGCGGCGCCAGCGATGCCACCGATGCCACCATTTTGGAAGTTCGAGCCTATGCTGCTATGCTCAGAGGCACCACGGACTTCGAAAAGCAGCACTGGGAGCCATGCCTGAAGAGTTATGCCGTAGCACGCATCATCTATACTGCTCTCTCGGCACATAGAAAGGGCGATGTCTTCAAGGATCTTCTGTCCGAGACCATTGATCCGTCAATTCGGTATGCTGCCTACCACAGCAAGATCCCCAGGACAACGGCTATACCTACCATTGCCAGGAAGGCGTTTCCTATGTCCGACACTGCTCTGGTAGAGAAGGTCAACGGGGTAGCTCCAGATCTCCTGAAGGAGAGTACTGCGGATACCCAAAAAAGCCAGGCCATTGCCCCCAATGCTCCGCAGACGATAACCTGGAGATCTCGGGAGGTCAACATCGAAGATGCCGCCATTGCTCTCGCTCTAGCCTCGACCGAGTCGGCGACTACAAGACTGGCCGAGAAACTGGCTTCTGCGGATGTTACACTACCGAAAGAGATGGCCGCCGCATATGACGAGGTTCTGATAGCTAGCCAAGACGCTGCAGACGCTACGAAACATGCCATTGATGAACTCAAAGAGGAGGGTGTCTCTCAGAATGACCCGCGTGTGCAAAGCCTACAAATCACCCGAACAGCGGTTAACTACCAGATGATCAGTTGGAGGATAGGCCGAAACCGAGTGCTGAGCGGCGAGCATGACGGTGCTCTGCTGGATTCAGCTCCCAACACTACGCGAAAGTCCAAGAAGGATACCACCTCGCGGAAGCCAGTTCTAGAATCTACTGGCAAAAAGATCGCGCGGCTGAAGGAGAAAGTAGTTCTCTATGACTCAACTCTCCAGAGCTTGGATTCCATCAAGGAATTGCCTGGAGTAGCAGCAGATGAGAGCCTCCTGGAGCAACTCGGCGCGACCGCCAAGTATTTCCATGCCCTGAAGTCAGTTTTTACCGTTTCCCCCTTCCTCCTACCACTTGCTAATGCCGCGTATTATCAGATGCTTGTCCATCGCACGTTCACACTCGCTGAGCAAACAGTCTCTCAACTCTTTGACGCTCACTAAGCACGCCTTCGAACAATGTCAAGTGTCTGCAGCTTTCTTCTCGAAGCATAGCTCCTCGTCTTCGGATTCCACTCCGCTAAATATTGACATCCGCCCAGGAGATGCCCAGTTTCTCCACGATTTATTGAAGGGAGAACTCCAGAAATCTCGTGCCATCGTCGAAATTGACAATCTGCGCTCGAAAGGCAACCCATCGGCAACGCAGGTCAAGACCCCTCTGGTACGAAGGCTGCACGAGTATCCCCAAGAGGGCGTCGATCTTGAGAACCTGGTGGATTACCCCCCGAAAGTCGAGCCTATCCCAGTCAAACCCTTGTTCTTCGACGTTGCTTGGAACTACATCGACTACCCTGGCAAGTCTCCCGTTGCCGCTCCTGGAGCTGCAGCGGACTCGGCACCAGCTGCCGAACCCCGCAAGAGAGGATGGTTCGGGTTTGGTAGATAGACAGCTTCAATTTATCACTACCTACCTCTTGGAAGCCAATACAGACTTGCGAGCGAGTTCCATTGCCACTTTTAAGCCTAGCCACTTCCAACTCCAGGTTTACTAGCTCTTGTTTCACCATGCCCAGTCGTGCTATTGACCTTTCAGTCTAGAATTTCGACCCTGGCGTGAATATTGTCTCAAGTAGGGCGCGTCTGCGACAGGGCATATCTGGCGTCCAAGTTTGGCATCCCTTGCTTTACGCCATTTTAAGGAGATTTCGAAAGATACCCCCAACTCACGAAGCGCAGCATTTCCCACTTTACTTACTTAGGTACCCAGGTACTAATGGCACAGCATGCACAACCGTGGCTCATCGAGCAGTTCGAACGAGGCGATGATGCTCGACCACGACGACGAGAGTCTGCAGCCCGAAGGGAACTGGTCGAGCAAGTCGCGGCTCTGGATGAGCTCCAGCAGTAGCTTGGCCCTCTCCGCCCTCACCGACCAGCACCGCCCCCGCCGCAGAACCGTCCCGCTCTGCGTCTTCGTCGCCGCCGTCGCGGTCTTCTGCGTCACGGCGCTAGGCCTCGGTGTCGGGCTTGGCCTGGGCCTGGGCCGGGCGCGCATCGTCTACGCGCCCCCGCCCTTCAACTACAGCAGCTACTACGGGCTCCCGGAGGCGCTGGACGCGATCCCGGCGGACCGCCTGGTGAACACGGACGAGCTGGAGCTGCGCACGGGGTTCGCGGGCGCGGGCGCGGGCGCGGGCGAGAACACACCCCGGATCCGCGAGTACGTGTTCGACGTCACCCAGGCCTACGCCGCCCCCGACGGCTTCCAGAAGCCCATGGTCCTCGTCAACGGCCAGAGCCCCGGCCCGCTGGTGGAGGCGAACACCGGCGATACCGTGCGCGTGCTGGTCAGGAACCGGATGGCGAGCGCGAGTACCGCGATCCACTGGCACGGCATCGACCAGCGCGGCTCCACCTGGATGGATGGCGTCGCCGGCGTGAGTCAATGTGGGATCCCGCCTGGCGAGAACTTCACGTACGAGTTCACGGTCGACGGGCAGCGCGGCACGTTCTGGTGGCATGCGCATCTCTCCGTGCAGTACAGTGACGGGGCATACGGGCCTATTGTACGGATATTCTTGCGGAGTCAGAGCGTGATGGTTCCGGCGAGTCTAGGCTGACGGTTAGCAGGTGATCCATGATCCGGATGAGATGGTGCCGGAGGTCGACGATGAGAAGATCGTCTTTGTCGGGGATGTGTACCACACGTATGGGTCGGTGGTAAGTTTTACTGAACTCGTCCCCGGGGCTTCTTCCATCCAGCTCACCGAGACACAACCACAGCTGCTCGCGAGCTACCTAAACCCAACCTCGAAATGGGTCCCGTTCGAGTCCGGCGTCGAGCCGCTCCCGGACAACCTCCTCATGAACGGGCAGAACGTCTACGACTGCCGCGTCAACTCGACGACGTACCCTCCCTCCTCTTCCTCCCCGTCCCTGGCCTGCACGGGCGGGCAGCTCTACACGACGCGCGTGCGCTCCGGGCAAACCGTGCGGCTGCGCCTGATCAACGCGTCGTCCTTCCTGTCCCTCTGGTTCAGCGTCGACAACCACACGCTGACGCTGGTGGAGCTGGACGGGACCGAGATCGCGCCGCTGCGCGGGCGGCGGGGCGTGTACCTGAACCTCGGGCAGCGGGCCAGCGTGCTGCTGCGCGCGGACCGGGCGCCCGGGAACTACTTCCTGCGCGCGTCGCTGCCGCGGTCCTGCTTCCTGCCCTACGCGCCCTACGCGTCGGCGGCGCTGGCGGCCGGCGGCCACGAGGTGCGCGGCCTGCTGTCCTACGACGACGTGCGCGCGGACGACGACCAGGCCCCGCGCGGCGCCCGCGGCAACGTCTCCAACCCCTACGGCGTCCTCAACAACGACGCCCGCGGCGACGCCTGGGAGGGCTGCGACGACATGCCCTTCGACGCCCCGCAGCCCATGCGCCGCAGGCGGGCGTACGAGGTCGCGCCGGCGAATATGCACTACATCGAGTATGCGTTCCGGCAGGCGCAGGACGTGAATCGGATTTTCATCAACAAGGTGCGTTTTTTTTTTTTTTTCTCTTTTGGCGATAGAACCCCCCGCCCCTTAGCCGTTACTGTCCGTGGAGAAAGATGTCCTGGGATATCGTGTTGATGCTTCCGCCGCGAGAGACAGACGGCCTATTCCCCGCTCGCCGACAACGCGACGCTCTGGAAGGCCATGGACCAGCACTTCGGCGCCGGCGAGGCCAACTCGTACAGCAGCTGGGACTTCGGCCTCAACCAGCAGGTCCTGCTCGTGCCGGAGGCGGACCAGGGCGCGCAGATCGTGATCAATTCGAGGGATGCCATGGAGCATCCTTGGCATTTACAGTATGTCGTCCCCCTTTTCGTTTCGTTGTCCGGGCATGTATATGGTTCTGGTTACAGCTCGGCTGTCACCCGTAGAAATAATTACATGCACTACTCACCTGCGTCTCTTTAAAATCCCTAGATTAAGTCCCGAGTGTCATGCTAACCCCACACAACAGTGGTACGTGGTTCTCCCCTTTCCCGCAGTTCCTCCCGACCCCAACACTCACCCAGCTCCCCAATCCCCAGGCCACAGCTTCCAAATCGTAGGCTGGGGCGCAGGCTACTACGGCGCCCCGGACACGAACACAACATGGAACCTGGACAACCCCATGCGCCGCGACACCGTGACGGTCCCGGCATTCTCGCACGTCGTGCTGCGGTTCATGGCTGATAACCCGGGGCTCTGGGCGCTGCACTGCCATGTAGCGTGGCATATGGAGGGTACGTTGTCTCTTATCTCGTTCCTATGAACACATTCCCTCGTTTTTTCCTTCTTCTTCGTGAGCTACTCGTTCTTGTGCCGGTGTACGTACGGGAATACGAAAAAAAAAAAAAGAAGAAAAGAAAAAAACATAAAAGACTTGCAGTGAAGCATCTTGTTTATTATTGAGCTCGACTGACTACTATACGCTTGCTGTAGGAGGCATGTTCGTCTCGCTGGCCGAACGCCCGAGTGACCTCGTCGAGCTTGTCAATAACATGGATCCCGAGACGAGGAGGCGGAGTCAGGGGTTCTGCGGCCTAGATAGAGGACAAGCATTCGCGTCGTACGGTATGTTCAAATTGATTTAGCAATGTCACTTAGGTACAAACCGGCATGTATTCAAATACTGACAAGAACCAGCGGATTATGAGGATCCAACATAAGGCTGCTGCCACTCATACTATGTATATTTACTTGCCTACAGGAAAGCAGTTGTTTCAAACCCGTCACCATGTCTATCACGTGTACAATATGCATCTTGAGAGGGGATCTTATTAAGATTTGGTTCTTGAAAGCGGTTTATATACAGAGCTCAGCCGTGAGCCATCATTCCAATGCTATTCGTCACTTAAGTCAAACGTGAAGCGTCTTCGACCCGTAGGCAAAGCTTTTCCCTAATCTCAGAACGCCGTATCCGCCGTGATTGTATCAAAGACATGACAAGTCCGTTGAAATAGTCGTGGAAAAGGAGGAGCAAATATGAGTACAGTACAAAGTACAGGTGAGGTGGCTGGAAAACCAGTCATGGAATTCGCCTCATCAAGTGGTGAAAGAGATTGTTTGAAGGTCTCTTGTAACCACTTAAGGCTTCTTCTCGTCCTCGGGCTTGGACTCCGAAGAGCCAGCCTCGGACTGGTTGGCCTCACCAGACTCAGCCTTGGCCTTGTGCATCTTGTCGAAGAGGTTCAAGCTGGCCATCTGCAGCTCATCAGTCTTCTCCTTGATCTCAGCAGCGGTAGCGGTGCCCTCGCCAGACTGGCTCTTGGCGACGAACTCCCGGAGGCTGGTGATCTTCTCCTTGATACCGTCGGCCTCAGCCTTGTCAAGACGGTCAGTGAACTCGTTCAGGGCACGCTCGGTGTCGTTGAGGACGCTGTCAGCACGGTTGGCAGCCTCGATGGCGGCCTTGCGCTCTTTGTCGGCCTCAGCGTACTTCTCGGAGTCCTCAACCATCTGCTCGATCTCAGACTCAGAAAGACCGGAACCGGAGGCGATGGTGATAGACTGGTCCTTGTTGGTGCTCTTGTCCTTGGCGTGGACGTGGACAATGGAGTCGGCGTCAATGTCGAAGGTAACCTCGATCTGAGGAACACCACGGTGCGCAGGGGGGATGCCAACGAGCTGGAAGTTGCCCAGGAGCTTGTTGTCCTTGACGAGCTCACGCTCACCCTGGTAGACCTTGATCTCGACGGCGGTCTGCATGTCGGCGGCGGTGGAGAAGACCTGCGACTTCTTGGTGGGGATGGTGGTGTTGCGGTTGATCAGGCGGGTGAAGACACCACCGAGGGTCTCAATACCGAGGGACAGAGGGGTAACGTCGAGAAGCAGCAGGTCCTTGACCTCACCAGAGAGGACAGCACCCTGGATAGCAGCACCAATGGCAACAGCCTCATCGGGGTTGACCGACTTGGCAGGGTCACGACCGAAGATGCTCTTGACAGACTCAGAAACCTTGGGCATACGGGTCATACCACCAACGAGGATAACCTCCTGGATGTCCTTGGCCTGGAGGTTGGCATCCTTCAGAGCCTTGCGGACAGGCTCAATGGTGCGGGTGATCAGAGGCTCCATCATGCTTTCCAATTGAGCCCGAGTCATCTTAGTGTTGATGTGCTTGGGACCGGAGGCATCGGCAGTGATGAAGGGCAGGCTGATGTCGGTCTGCAGAGAGGAGGAAAGCTCAATCTTGGCCTTCTCGGCGGCCTCACGGATACGCTGGATAGCCATGCGGTCGTTGGACAGGTCAATGCCGGAGTCCGTCTTGAACTGCTGGACGATGTGGCGGACGAGACGGATGTCGAAGTCCTCACCACCCAAGTGGGTGTCACCGTTGGTGGACTTGACCTCGAAGACACCGTTCTGGATCTCAAGGACGGAAATATCGAAGGTACCACCACCCAAATCGTAGACAGCGACAACTCGGTCAGCCTCCTTCTCAAGACCGTAGGCCAGAGCAGCGGCAGTGGGCTCGTTGACTACACGCAGGACGTTCAGACCGGAGATCTGACCAGCGTCCTTGGTGGCCTGACGCTGAGAGTCGTTGAAGTAGGCAGGGACAGTGACAACGGCGTTCTTAACGGGCTTGCTCAGGTATGCCTCAGCAGTCTCCTTCATCTTGTTCAGGACGAAACCACCAATCTGAGAGGGAGAGTACTTCTGGCCGCGAGCCTCTACCCAAGCGTCGCCGTTGCTGTGCTGGACAATCTTGTAGGGGACCTCCTTGATGTCGCGCTGAACCTCGGGGTCCTTGTACTTGCGTCCGATCAATCGCTTAGTGGCGAAGAGAGTGTTCTCGGGGTTGACAACAGCCTGTCGCTTGGCAGCAACACCAACAAGACGCTCTCCATCCTGGGCGAAGGCAACAACAGACGGGGTAGTACGGGCACCTATGATGACGTTAGCATTGATCGCGCAAATCGCATTGGCGACTATGCGAAGGGTTCAGCTTACCTTCCGAGTTCTCGATGATGCGCGGGACCTTGCCCTCCATCAGGGCGACAGCCGAGTTCGTGGTACCCAAGTCAATACCGATGACTGAACCCTGGACCTTGCCCTCCGTAGACTCATATCGAGCGAAGGTGGCGCCCAGCGGCTTCCGCATAGGCGCAGCCCATCGCGGCGCTGATGTGGCAGCTCGGGGAAGCTATCGCGAAAGATCATGTCAGCCTCGGATCATGAGGGAGCGCAGGCAAGGCGCAGGAGGCACGGGGATTGCGCGTATACTTACAGCTCTGGAAAAACGCGAAGCCAACATGGTGATCGGGCGCGTGTGTGTGTATGTGGAAAGGAAAGCGAGCAGAGCGAGGTGGAAGGAGATGCTCGCAAAGGGCGGGAAAAGTGAGGGTGTTGTACAGGCTGATGGGAGGATGGAAAGATGGAAAGATGGGAGGGAAGAGGACGGTATTAACTGGTGACGATGGCAATTGTTCAGCAGAGCAGAGCAGAGGAGGAGCCGGGCCAGTTGAAATTTCTGCGTAGAAGATTCCCGAGAGCTTCGGCGGGGGCGGTCGGCCACGGCAAAAGAGGCTGGGTCCAATGGCATCTCGGCATGAAAATTTGGCGGCAACTGGCCAATGAAAACAAGCAGCGGGCAGGCAAGACAGGGATTGGAGTGCGCTATCGTTATCGTTCACAGCTATCCCAGCAATACCCCAGGCTATCATGTGAGCTATCGGCGGGCAAGAGGCCTGTGCTCCCACGATAAGGCGAATGATAGAGCAGTGACGTACAGTGGGCGATGCGCTAGAAGATGCACGTACCACCTGGCATCTTCCACAACAGCACAGGGCTGGAATTGTTGAGACTGGAAATCCAGATCTGGCATGTGCCGCTGCGGGCGGAGTGTGGACAAGAGCTCAAGCACACGAGGCTTGCGAGGCTACAAGGACCATTAGCTTGGATAGGCAAGTAGCCAATTGCCAGAGTATGGATCTATGAGCTGAGCTGTTACAAGCAAAATAGGTACATACATTGGTACATATTCCCGTATGAGCACTTGCAGGCAAAATTTCCAGAACTTGAAGCAGAACTTGGAATAGGATAGCCAAATCGTGAACGGCGCATCATGTCCAATTCTTGTTGCACCGTGCCATGTGCAAAGCCGATCTCGGTCCCTACATGAAGTGGTCGGTGTAAGGTGACCTAGCTCTTTACTTTGCCATATTAGTTTGCACGATTCCAATGATCATACCAAGAACGTCTAATGAAAATCCAAGTTCTGGAAAAACAACTATCTTGTATATAAAGATTTAATTCCTGAATGCAAAAGCTAAGATATCTTAAGCCAAGTGCTGGAGAGATTATTGTTGTGTGTATGATGATTGTCATTCTTTACTGCAAAGGCCAGACACTCGCACCACGGAGACTTTGAACATTAAGTGCAAGTGTTGATTTGGCATACATGCGAAGTAATTTGATTGTTAAAGACAACAACAGAGCAAAGAGACAACTGTCAGCTGAGTCGATACTATAGGATGGTATGTGGTGATGGTGAAATGTTTAAAGGCAGTTCAAGTTGAAGAGAGCCCTGGTTCCAGGTTTGGCTTTTGACCTTTCGCATTAGGACGTCATCTGGCTTGTTCTCTGGCGCAATCGGCTGCCATGGTTCGGACGGGTATCCACTGTACTCCAAGTCTGGACTCTCCCCAGCCATTGCCAGCCCTCAGGTATTGCCTCTTTTGCTTTGCCAACCTCACCAACCAGTCAACCACTAAAAAAAAAGTGACCAAATCTCCAAGGTGCAGGGCTCACTGGTGGGTACCTACCTAAAGGTATCTACTCTGTACTGTGACAGGCACTTCTCATCTGTCGCTGAACTCCGCAGCTTCGCTTTGTCTTGCACCGATCAAACATTGCCTCAAATTGCCTACTTAGTACATACGTATAATTTACACTCATTCACCTTTTGGTCCCGTGGATTTGTTGTCCGTCTTCTATTGATTGTTGTTCTGTGAGTAGGTACCCGATCGTAGTGCCAGATCCAACTGCCAGTCACTGGTACCTTCGGCTGACCACCTGCTTAAGCCCCGGCGCTGTCCGACCGCCGCCCGCTGTCATTCCACTTCTAATCCCGACCCAATCTCGCCAACTTCATCATCATCATCATCAGCAACAACCTCCTGGCAACCTGGTTACACGCATTACACACATCCCAAAGGAGGTCCTGCAACACAACGCCCTACACCACACCACTCTGGCCGCCTATTCGTACCGCTGCCGCACCCACTCCACTCCTTTGCATCTGCGCCGACTCGCCCTCCCGCGCCCTCCTAAACCCTGCTAGCCTGGCGTTGCCTGGTCCAATCTCACCACCTCGACCACCATTCAACTTGCCGCGCCGAAGTACGCGCCGCATCTGCAGTCTCCTCTCCGCCGCACCACCACTTCTCAGTTCATGCGACTTAGATGATCGATCTTCCTGCTCTGCACTGTTGCCTTTGGCATCATGGCCATCGACGAGGAGGCTGGGTATTGCTCCCTTTCAGACAACCATCTTTGGCCCCGAGCCTAAGCCACAGACCAGAGTAATGCTGACTCGCTACCGTCATAGTCTCTGGCCAACTGAGAACCTGCTCCTCAAGAAAGATCGCAAGCACTACCGCACCACCATCTCGCCCATGTCAGTCCCTCGCCTCTCCCGTCCGCACACCCCTTTGCTTGTCGGCCGCTAACCGTCTCGCCCGGACAGACATTGGCAGCTTCGCTCCTTGATCAGCGCCGAGCGCAAGGACATCATCTACTTCCCCTCTGGCCTCAACAACACCCATATCACACGACTCAACACCACCACCCGCGAATGCGAGACCATCAAGGTCCTCAGCTTCCACCCGAGATGTCTAGTCGCCAAAGGGGGTTGGGTCTGCTGTGGAGGCGAGCTTGGGGAATTTACTGTCATCCATGATGCTAGTCAGAACGACAGTGTCGATGATGTCCTCGCCAATGACATCCGCTCGACCATGAACTCCCTCGATTCGGCACAACCGTCCCGCAGCCAGGGAACTCCCAGTCTCACAGAAGCCTCCATGTCTCAGCTGCACAACGATATGCTTAGCATCGTCGAACGAATCCACGGTACCAACAAGACCTGGTCTGCCTCCAACCACAAGTTTGGCACCGAGCGAGTCAACTGCATTACCATTTGGCAGCCGCCCAAGCCCCCTTCCGATCCGCCTACGCCTGCGCAATACTCCTGTCCGGTTGCTGTTCTGGCCAACAATGACAAGACCATCACCATTGTGAACCTGCAAGACAATGAGATGATCGACGAGCTCGAGTACCCCGACTGTGTCAACCGTGGTGTTATCTCTCCCGATGGCACCCTCCTCGTCGCGATCTGCGACGACCCATTCCTCTATGTACATGTCCGATGCTCCCTAGCCCGAGGAAAGAGAGGCGAATATTTTGATTGGGTACCGCTGCCTCGGATACGGCTGAAGAGTCAGCAGGCACGGGATATATCCGACAATCGCGGCAGCTTCGCCGCCTGCTTTTCTCCTTCGGGGCGGTACTTGGCTGTGGGCTCCCAGTATGGCACCATCTCGATCTTCGATGTCGTGGCTCTTGCCGACCCGAACAAGGACCCCTTGATCACCTATTTCAAATCTGCGCGAGCACCGACCGATAAAGGGGCCGTTAGAGACATGGCATTCGCGCCCGGGCCCCACGATCTCCTGGCATGGACCGAACATCGAGGCCGTGTTGGGATTGCAGACGCGCGCACTAACTTCGCCCAACGGCAGATCATCTCCATCGACGACCACCAGAGCTTTGATCACATTAGTTTGAATGACAAGACTACGATCGACCCGCGCCTGCTCGACCCTCGAAGCGAACGCGAAGCGAATAGCTCAGGTAGTGGGTTGCCCAGTCTCATGAGTCAACACCCGGGCCGGCCGTTGCCGAACCCGGATGCCGGAGATACTTCGCGGATAAACCATCCTTTCACCGCGGAGGAAACGGCGATCCTGGAAGCTGTACAGAGCGACCGGCGCCGTCGAGAGGCGCGAGAACAGAGGGAACGCCAAGACGGTGGCCGCGGAAGTGCTGCTGCGTGGCGGTCCTCGGTCTGGGCTGAACGTGTAAGTCCCCCACGAAGGACTACTCGTCGCTTTAGTGTGGAACGAGAGCGAGACATCTCTTCTAGATTGCAGTATCTGACGGAGCTGCAGCGTGACACGCTGACGCGGATCCTCGAGCGAGAACGCAACCGCGAAAGCCGGGACCAGCACCGTGCTGCGGCGGCGCAGTCTCCGGCGGAAACGGATCGGGAGAGACGTGCACCGACACCGCGGAGGAGAAGCTCAATCATGCAAGCTTTGACGCAGAACGTCCAAAACTACGCACAGGGCATAATCCGAGACCAGGGGTCGGGTAGCAACGAAGGCTCGGCGCGAGAGTCTCCGTGGCAGTCGGGCCGCTTCACGTCGGGATGGTCGGATCTCGAAGCGCTGTACAACATCAGCGGAGACGGGGCAGAGACGATTCGGGATACCGTGCGCACTTTTGCTGGAGAGGGGACTCGGACGCGTCGTGCGATTCCGGTGATCACGGATGTTTGGCACGACGACATTGGCGGGTTCCGCCGCACGTACGCATACCCGCGTGCAGGCAGTCGCGAGCACCAACAGAATCCGGACGACACAGCGGGCCTGACTTGGAGCGAAGATGGCCGCACATTGTGAGTACTACCTTATCCCTTGGGTAACCTGGATTCCATGACTTTCTTTCTTGCTAACCGGGCCACACAGGTATGTCGGCGCTGAAGACGGCATATATGAGCTTCAAGTCAACATGCGCAGCCGGAAAATCTTCTCGGATATCGCTCTCCGCTGATACAGCATACGCATGTGGCGGCATACATGTCCATTTGTACACACACAGAAGCGAAAGTGGCGTTCTGGAGTATATGCATACGAGGCTGGACTCCCGGTGTGCTGCTATTCCGCGATCGGGCAGTAGGAGCAGCAAACAGTCCTTTTCTGATTTCCACTGTATGATTGGCATGAACCGGGTTATGCACCGCTCATGATGGACAAGGCATGAAAAGTGTTGTTCTTCATCCGCGGCGTTCCAAGGGCATTTTGATTCTGGAAGAGGGACAAAGAGGCCAAGGGGGGGCGGACTCCCACATCATCCTCTTTCCCCCACACCAACAGGACAGGCAACCAGTTCTGTATATAAGGTACCCTGAACGCGAATAATAATGAGCTCCTCCAGCATGACAGTCTGCCTGAGCTTCCGGTGTGGGTTTACACTGATAAACTGCAGCTCCAGTTCAGGCGTTGGTTGTGGACTGGAGTCTGGAGGTGCTCTACTAAAGTGGACCGCCAAACGCCATTTGAACTGGCAACCCCTTAGCGCATTATTGCAGGGCTGGTCGCACGTAATGGCCCCAGACTGGTTGCTCCCCTAGAAAATATTGCAGATTGGCGAGAGGAACAACAGTACTTTACTTACGGTGTTGTTGCATCTTTTTTAAGAACGCGTCTAGAAGCCAGTAACTCTTTTCTGCTGCCATTCCGAGCCAGAATGAGGTCATCTTCCAATCACTGAACACCTCTCCAAATTACGTTACTTGCTCTATTGCCGCTCGCTTGGCTCCCACACGCTCTCTCAACCCGCGCCAGGCCTCTACCACATCGCTATGTTCGCAAGAGCAGCCAAGGGGCGGTGCCTCTCCCGTTCGAGGGATACTCTCATTCGCTCCTTTTCTAGTACTGCCCCCGCGAGAGCAGACTTCACTCATGTTGTAAGTGCTGAACCCACCCACTTCCTTGCGTAACCCGTCCAAGTCACCGGTTGTCGTTGTCGCGTAGGTCTGGGGCTTGCGCAACCCCTTCTCCCGGGCGTTCTTGTCCAACGTCGCACGCATATCACCTCCTATCATCCCATCCTCCCGGCAACTCCCCCGATTGTCCCCCCGAACCCATCCACAAGCTAACACGCAGCGCAGGTAATCGGCGGCGGGGTGATCGGGCTGGCGACCGCGCGGGCGCTGGCGCAGGCGCGGCCGGACAGCAGCACGGTGCTGCTGGAGCGGCACGGGATGGTGGGGACGGAGACGTCGTCGCGCAACAGCGAGGTCATCCACGCGGGGCTGTACTACGGCGCGGGCACGCTGAAGACGCGGCTGTGCGTCGCGGGCAAGCAGCGGCTGTACGCCTTCTGCGCGCGCCACGGCGTGCCCCACGCCAACACCGGCAAGTGGATCGTGGCCCAGGACGCCGAGCAGGGCGCGATCCTGCAGCGGACGCACGCGTTCTGCCGGGACGTCGCCGGCGTGCCCACGCACTGGGTCGGGCGCGCCGAGGCGCGGGCGCGGGAGCCCGCGGTCCGCGCCGACGAGGCGGTCCTGGCCTCGCCCACCACCGGCATCGTCGACTCCCACGGCCTCATGACCGCGCTGCTCGGCCTCTTCGAGGACGCCGGCGGCGAGGTCGCGCTGCGCTCGCGCGTCCGCCACGTCGAGCCGCTGGGCGGCGCGCGGGGCGGCGCCGGCTGGGCCGTCACGGTGGCGGACGCCGGCACCGGCGAGGAGAGCACGGTCACGGCGGAGACGCTGGTCAACGCGGCCGGGCTGGGCGCCGTCGACGTCCACAACATGATCGTGTCGGCGCCGGAGGCCAAGAAGCAACTGTACTACGCGAAAGGCAACTACTTCGGCTACGGGGCGTCGGCGCCCAAGGTGTCGCGCCTGATCTACCCCGTCACCCTGCCCGGCGCCGGCGGCCTCGGCACCCACCTCACCCTGGACCTGGCCGGGCGCCTGCGCTTCGGCCCCGACGTCGAGTGGGTCGACGACCCCGACGACCTCCAGGTCAACGCCGCGCGCTTCCCCCAGGCGCTGAAGGAGATCCAGGCCTACCTCCCGGGCGTCGACGCCGCCGCGCTGAGCCCCGACTACGCCGGCATCCGGCCCAAGCTGACCCGGGCGGGCGCGGTGGGCGGCGGCAAGGGCTTCGTCGACTTCTACATCAAGAAGGAGGAGGGCTACGAGGGCTGGGTCAACCTGCTCGGCATGGAGAGCCCCGGCCTCACCAGCTCGCTGGCCATCGGCGAGTACGTCGCCGAGTTGCTGTACGGGAGCCAGACGCCGAAGGCGGAGGTCTGAGGCCCCCCCCCTTCGGGGGGGTGGATGGATGTTTGCAAGTCGCGGATATCCGGGTTCATACGAACGGGCTTGGATCGTGTTGGAACATAAGCTGACCCGTGTCGCCTGGGTCGTGTTGGACAATGAGCCGAGGCTACCTATATCAAGCTCTCGCTCGGTTTGAGTGGAGGAGATGCGGATTCGCGACCTGGATAGGGCCGTACAGGCAGTAGTCGACTCCAGGGCAATAACTCCTGACCTTGATCGATGAATGCAAAGAAGTTGCCACAATATCTCCACTGCCACGACCTGGGAATTTCCTCATCGGGCGTTTCCTTTTCATGCCATGTAGTACGACGGTGCGATCGCATTGCGTGCGCTGGGACAAATCCACGGGACTGTTGTAAGAGTACGAGGGCCATGAGCTGGGGCCGCGCTGATCACGAGGTATGTGCTCTGTTACTTGCTACTACACAGTGCCGAGTTTACCCTAATATGTTACCTTCCGTGTTTCCTGGTGGTCATCTGAATGGCAGTCGTCTCTGTTACTATGGAGGGAATACCGTTTTACCGATATCAGATCAACCGGGCTTTCACGCTTGGAAATGTCGGTTTCCAAGGTCGAATATCGTGTGCTCTTGATAGGCGTGAATTGAAACACCGAGTCCGATAAACAGGCCCTTCAACAAGTCGTCGATCTGCCGCCGCGCCGTCTCCAGAAGCCTCGCTTGGTAGCTCTCACAGCATCTAGTCTCCTCGGCCCGGTCCTTCCACTCCTTCTTGCCGTGAAGTCTTCTATAACGAGCGGGTACTTTGTTTGCTATGGCAATGACCTAAGTGCCCCGTTCACGTCTTTTTCTCGCCAGCCAACTTCCATAACAGTGTCTCGAACGCCACGACATCACCCTGAAGCTCATCCGGCATGATGCCATCTTTAAGGATCCTGGCCACAGCATCCAGATCTTCCCTCATCCGGTGTTCTTTCGTAGTGCCATTCAGTACCTGCGTGTCCCCTAGACAGAGTATGAGCACATAGAACGCTACCTCCCTATCGACGCCGTATTTCTTGGCCACAGATCCCACCACCTCCGACGCGAGCACCTCGGGGTTATGGGTCAGCATCCCGAAAGCCTGGTACAAGATCCCGCGGTCCTTGCAGAACGCTCGGACCTCGAGATCGAATCGGGTTTCCTTGAAGAACTTGTTCTGCACGATGACCGGCTTTACGGTTGCGTCTTCGTAGATATGCTGCAGCTGTTCCAACGTCACGTTCGACACCCCAATGTGCCGGATCTTGTCCGGGACATAGGTTTCCAGGACTTGCCAGGCGGTTATGCCGTCGGCGTTGTCGAGATAAGGAGCATGAAGCAGCAGGGAGTCGAGATACTCGACCTTCAGATTGTCGAAACTCTGCTGGATTGACTGCTTGACTTGTGCTTCAATGCTTTGGTCCGTGTCGTACGGTATCTTATCTGGGCGGTGCATGTATGCGGGCCCAAACTTGGATTGGATCTGGGCATTTGCCAGTCAGTACGCGGTATATGGCCGTGACTTGGCAGGTGGTCACTTACAAAGAGATCATCGCGCTTCAGACCCGATGACAGTGCCGTTGCGAGGCCGTCGCCCACGAGCGGCTCATTATAGGCGGTAGGGTAATTTGCCGAGTCTACGCCCTTGAAGCCTTGTTTCAAAGCGGTCGTTGTGAGCTCCGAGGTGGTGTCCTCCTTCCACGCTGTCCCGTAGAGTAAGAAAGGGGTATTTTGCCCAACATGTAAGCCGGAGCTGAGCAACTGCGCCATTGTCTGCAAGATTCTGTGGCGGTCAGTTCCACGGCGTAGGTAGTGGTACGATGAACGGGTTCAAGAGAAGACATTTTAAGGAGGAATACACCCGAGGCGGTGGTCCTGCTTGTTATACCTGTTGGTGACCGAGATTGATGTTGGAGGGGTCTTCGAATGCTCCCAACTCGCAGGACAACGACCATCCTACAAGCTACGCCGCACAGTTTGCATGAGCTGAGGATTCCGGATGTCCACGAGTCGATCCTAGATAGTTGGGTGCCCTTGTCCGCTGATAACAAGGAAATGAAGACGCCTCAGTACGGTGCTTGGTCACTTCGGCGAAACAGTAACCGGTGACAAGGATGGCCTACACGGCATCTGGGGGACAGGATAATTACAGAGCGACTCCACTGGTCTAACAGAGGCGGATGATTGCAGTTGAACATTACTCTCGGACTATTGGGATACCCAACTGTTGTAGGGTTTGGCTTGGGGCCCATATCGTCTCTAATCGAATGTACCGTAGTCTTCGCAGTTGGAGGTTGACATGGCATGGAATGTTAGCTTTGTGTGTTTGGGTGGGATGCTTTCAGCTCTCATCAGGGTCTTCAAGGGTCCGTGCTGGCCCTTTGCGGGGGCGGACACCACCCAAGGCCAAGGCCCCAGGCCATCCCACTGCAAACCAAGCCCGGGCACTGACGTAGCATTCGACAGCCCACCTTGCCCACCGCCCACTGCCCGCCAGCCTTACTGATCCGTACGCCGTGCCCCCCCTCTCGTACAGACGGTCAGTTCGTCCATATCAACCTACCGTGCAACCTCATTCATTATCACCTGAGCATCGCGCGTTGCCGCTTGCATCTGCTCCGCGCCCAGCTGACACGCCGCTAGCCAACATGCCGTAATGCCATAACCTATCAGCTACCAGACCGACCTCGCATCCCACTCACCGTGTCGCCGTGCCTCCGAGGAGGGCCTCATCTGCGACAGCGAACCGCTTTTGAAGCTCTCGAACAACCCAGCTCCCGCCTCTTGCCATGGCTCCAGACATCAACTCCCTGCCATCGCCATCGAACAACATGGCCTCCTCCGCTGCCGGTAATGGAAGCCAGCCTGAGTCGCCCTCTCCGCGCGCCGCCTCTACCTCCCTTCAGGCCGCTGCTACTATGAATGCCGGCCTGCAGCATGAACCTAGCCGGCGTATGTGACCTGAACCCTGTCATCGGCACCTTCTACCTTCATCAAGTTGATTGACCGTCGTCGTGATTTTCCAGGTTCCTCCAGTAGTTCCCTCTCACGACAGCGACACTCGCCCCAGGCCGGCCGCCGACGCTCCTCCGTCCTCATGAATCTGCAACTGAATGACCCTTCCATTCCCGGTCCGGGCGAGATGGTTGCGGAAGAGGGAACCGCTACCCATAGCACCCTGAGCCCGCAGCCTTTTGCTACCTCGCCCCTCCTTACTGGCGGTGGCGATCCGCATCACAACCGGGCCCCGAGCTTGGGGGAGCTCCATCAAGAACTGGAAGCTGAGCAGGAAGCCCAGGTGGTACGAATCCCCCCTATCAAACGCGGCCGAACAGCTCGAATTGACATGATCCCATCTCTATAGAACCGACTTCTCCAGATGATTCGCCAGCAGCAGGTCCAGCTTCAGCAACTCCAGGCAGCACAAGGCCAAAGCCAGACGAGCGTGGCCGCAGAGGACGCCCCGGCGCGCGAACGTTCTACCTCCAACCTCTCACAGCAGAACATGGTCGTACCACCACCAACCATTCCCACACCGTCCAGCTCCAACCCTCGCTCGCCTTCTGTCACGCACCATCGATCCTCCTTCGATCTTGCCCGGGAGGCCCTCCACCGCAGATCTAGGACCCCCAGTCGTGGCGCCTCATCGCCCAGGTTGAGATCGACCTCCATTAGTCAAGAAGGCGAGCCTCACCTTTCTGGGGTTCGTGACGAGAGCGCCTACTATCAAGCGGAGACTCAGTCACTGGTTCGCGAAAACCAGATGCTGAAACACAGGATCCGCGAGCTTGGTCAGTACCTAATGAGAACATTGAAGCGCCCTTTGAGACACGACTAACGCGCTTCCAGAGCGTCAACTTAGCGATGCTCATGCCAGTTCATCGGTGACTCGTGAGCCGGCGCAGCATTCGCAGCTGACGCAGTCCACTTCGGTCTCCGATGAAGCAGCAGTAAAAGACGAGTAGAGTAGTTCATGTACTTTTAACGGTCAGGCGTTGGTCTGGGTACGTCATGGTAGTCTAAACAGTCGGCCTTTGCTTTGCGACTTATGGCAGTGGTTTGTCACTGGGCAACAACTGCTTTTTCCAACATCCCCTATCTTGAGCACTCAAGAGTGGCTCCCAGGGAAAAGAGTGACAATGCCGAATATCTCTTGCCAAAGTGTAAAGTCCATTGCGAGTGTTCGTTCCGGCCCTTCTGCTACTTTTATCGGGGGTGACTGTGTATGCCGTCCACTCTGAAGCGGGATGGTGATAAAACTCGAACACTCCCGCTCTTACTGGGAACCTAAACCTTCATTCATCAGTAGCGAGGTAGAGACGCACATCACACACGGGACACTTTGTGGCTTTTGTTCTTCTCCTAGCAGATCAACTCAGGCCTACAATTCAAGATTTTCACTCGCGTTATTCGTAGAAGGCAAGACAAACATGTCCGGCTGCTCGTATCTCCCAGCTCCAGTCAGGATGATACCGTTTCCCAGCATAAGACACGGACTCTACGCTAGATACTCGACTGGAAGATCGAAAGCCAGAGAGACCAGTCACCCCTAATGCCCGGAAACGTAGCCTTCAAGCCTTGGATCTTGTTACTCTAAGGTTGGCTAGTTCCCATACGAGGCAAGTCGTCTGGCAACATGGCCCGCGGATCCTGTTCTCCGCGTCATCGAAGACTACATGCTGCGATGACTCTGCGACACTCGCCGGTGCAGTCAGGATCTAGCCCTCCAAGCAGTCCGTTTCGGCTTCAACTTCATGATACCTACTTTATCTATCCACCTGTCTATTCGTGACTGAAGCCTTATTCGAGGGTATCCCAAGCAGCCGGTTCTGGCAACTCACTAGTCCACGCTTCCATCCCTTGGGACCTCAGCACCTGCGTCCGAGGCCCAAGGAGCTAGATAGAGGGTTGCCTCTGCGTCACATGGTGCAGAACAAGCCAGCGTAGTTCCGCGTTACCATCACCAACACCTGGGCTCGGTATGGCGAGGCTAGAACCTCGCCTTCTGGATGCCATGGTTGCGGGCAAGTGCGCGTAGTTTCACCTCCGTTGTAGTGCACCGCCTGACTGCCCAGGAAGGTCGTGAATATACGATCCTGTCGTCGGGTGAGACACACCAGCCTCGGAGCGAAGCCGCGGAGGAAGCTTTCCTCCGGCTTCGCATGCCGGGGCGCTCGAGGCGGTGTGGTCGTTCGCGGGAGAGGGCCGAGACCTCGACAAAACCGCCATCTTGGTCGCTCATGGTCTATATTATGTCTGGAGTGCAGATATGTGCAGTTCGCGTCCTGTACCAACATGAACCATGAACGCGGTGCCCTGCCGGGATGTAGTCAACCGGGGACCCTCTCGTATTCTCAACCCGTGCTTTCCAGGCGCGCCATCGGCGGTAGGTAGGTAGGGAATTAGTTCTCTAGGCCAAGCTTGCACTTACCTACCTACCTACCTCGCAGACGCTAGTGGTTGTTAGTGGTCGGGTCAAAACGACGTGCTCTTCGTGTCATACTTCCCCATGTTTGTGGTGACCACCTACCTAATAAGAGCCCCATCGTCGGGCATGGAAGGGTGATCCATGGAGCATGTACTACCTACCTTAGTAGCTCCCAAGAGGGAAAACACTCCCAAATTCTTCTCCTTTATGGCCTAGCACTCTCTTGACCACAGTGCCCAATCTCTCTATTCGTAAACTGTCTACTCGCTGCGGTTGAGGTCAGTATAAGATGGTTATGGGGCCGCGTCACAACCCACGTGGCTGCAGCGATGCCGCATGAACCCCGTCTCTGATCGTGACAGGATGGCCCATGACCGCACCTGGGATCCAGATCGTGCCGAAGGTCCCGTGACCATGTGGATGGATGTCTTGATTAAACTCCTATCAGGGTCCCTCCAGGTCCGATGGCCCGCCCTCTCCCCCCCAAGTTCGCAAGTGCCATAGAGCAAATCGACAAACCCGGTGCATTTCTTACGTCAACAGCATCGCCGTGACGGGTCCGACTGACCCTGTCGGCGTACGCGTACGGCGGTCTCTCGCGGCTCGCATCATACCTACCTACCTACCTGCACAGTTGGCACCTCAAGACTGACCATATTGGGCCGAATTGCACCCGTATGAGGAGCCACTACCCTACCCCGCCACCGGCAGTTTTTCGAAGACTTCTCCAGCTTGTGCTGGCCCGAGGAGCCGGCGGAGCAGCCAAAACATGCCCTTCTTCCACGTGCGAGGAGAGGCCATGTACTGTAGGTAGTTCTGCAGCGTGCCCGGGCACCGAGGACCTCGAAGACGGACGTTCGCAACCTTTCCCCTACGCGGTAAAGGGGATCAAGCAAACAAACGGTCGACTGGTCTCGCGGCCGAGGGACGGACCACGCTTGGTTATTAGCGTCGACACCCAAACGGCGGACGAACCCTTCGGCCGGTGCACGGATCGAAGACTGCCAGGAACGTTGGCTTGTGTGTGCCCTTCAAAGCCAATACATACGAACACCGGTGACCCCGGGGCTCGGGGCAGGAGCACGGACCGGGCGCAGCGGCGCGGTCGGAGACTGGGATGGGGCTGGTGGTGCAACGGCCGGCGTCGGGCGGCGTTGGGATTGTTCACCAGGCAAGCCAGGCCACGCAACCTTGAACAAGTAGTAGTAGTCTCCGTGGTGCCGGGAGAGGCGATGCTAGAGAGCAGGGTCCAGTACTGTATGTTGACGGTGCCCGTCGGTTCCTCAACCGAAGAGTGTGGGATCGGGCGATCACGTATCCAGAAAATTCTTCTAAAATTCTTCCAAAATTCTTCCTTGGCCCTTCTCGAATTTTCTTCCCGCCCGCCGATCCCCTTTTTTCCGTCCGGGAGAAAGCGACGAGACGGGGTCGGTACCAGCCATCTGGTACCGCTTCTGATCTGCGGCCCTGACAAAGCCTGAGAACCTGGTTGCCTGTTCTGCCAGAACTAAACTTTCATGCTATCCGACCCGAAGAGCATGAGCCTGGCAGCTGAGGCTACCTTGTCTTCGGGGCCAATACTAAGCTCCAGCTTGTGCTTATGGCAGTTGGCGATCATTCTCGTGTTGCTGTTGCCGTGGGCGTCGTTTTCGATAAGTGTTGGTCAGGGTTCATTAAATTCCCCCCAGTTGACGGCCGGGACGGCTTAACCGGCTTGACTTGCTTGACTGGCATCCACTTGGGCAGTAAGGCCCACATCGTCAACCATCGCGTGAAAAGAGCTGGAACGGTATCCGTACTTACTTCCAGTGGTTGACGCTCGTAGAAGGGTCCCTGGGTCCGGCATGATCTACCTCGGACACGGAATGAAACTCAAAGCTCAAGCCACTAGCTTTTGGCCAAACTTGGGGCCGATAGAAGGGGAATTTCAAAACCTTCATGAATCTGTACCATTTTCAAGAGGCGCTCGCATGAGTTAGCAATGATAGCGCATAGAAATGGTTATCCGGCCGCTTCGTTCGCTAGTTAGAGAAATAAACTGAACTTATGCGCACACTGACAGCAACCTGGGGCTTCGGCTTGCGCTGCGTAGTACGAAGCACTTGCTTGGATCGCCCGAGAGTTCGCCGCGTAGTTGTTTGCTGCGATTCAAACAAACTCTGGTTCATGTCATCAACATGGAATTTGCCGAACCACGTGCTACTGAGGCTGTGAAGAAGTTGATGTGCAAGTCCCATTTCTTCTCGGTGTATGCACCCCACAATGGTAAGCAGGTACCGGGGTGTTGGAAAGCCCTTTGACTCTTCGGAATGCAAAACTACCACACGTAGCGGGTGTCTGCGAAGGACTTTGCCCGGAGACCGACCGTCCGCGGTCGATTCGGCGAGCAACCCGAGCGGCGCAGATCGTGAACCATTGGAACATCTCAACAGTCAGATCTCCAATAACCAACCGTAGCCCGTCTTCCGTGTACGTGGCGCGGTAGTGATTTGTGAGATACATAGCCGGGCCCGTAAGTCTAGCAAGCTGGGCCGGACTGTACTGAGCAGTTTGCGCCTAGCGGCACATGATGTTGGAGCCGACTGGTTTGCTAGGCCGAACTCGCAGCGCCGGCGAGATTGCGGGCGTCGCAGAAAGAAAAGCTGGTCGGGGACGTTGAAGCGGGTACCAGGTAGCTTTCACCTCTGGTTAGTGGCAGTCTGGACTCTGCCGCAGTAACCTTTGCAGTGCTTCACTACTGCAGGTACAAGCCCGACCGTCCGACAGCGAACCAGTCTCTCCAGTCTGGAATTGCCCGAAAAGGACTGAACTTGCGTGCTGTGGGAGTTCATAATGTGCGAACGGGATAAATGCCTGTAATCGCCCCGTGCTTGCCTTTCTTTCTTCTGGGTCTTTTTTTCTTTATTTTTCCTTTCTTCGCAACAAACTTCGATCTGTACGGATATATGGCATCAAATAGTCTGGCTAGCGTTGCGCCCCACACTGATCGAACAGGACTCGCCGGCAGCACTCCGCGAAGCGAAAATTGCTTAAAGATCGCCAGAGGTTGACTGGCTGATCTGCAGTAGAGAGGCATAGGGGACCAAGCTCGTGGCTGGCTCCCAACCTCTGGAAGGAAGTTCGCTTGCCCAGATACTGTACCTGTCTGAGTGCAAGTCTCGTATTCCTGAGGATGCCTGCTGGAAGCCTTTTACGCGCCTAAAGGACGTTGGTGTGACGAGGAGAGGGAGAACCTCCCGACAATAGAGGGCAGCGGCAGGGTTGCCAAAAAATACTATAGTACCAGTACTATACTTAGTATTACTATACTTAGTATAGTATAGTATTGACCTTAATACTATACCTAGTATACTAAGGTACTATCCCCACTTAATATGATAAGATAAGGTATATTTTTAAATCCGCTATAAAAAGTTATATAGTAATACTAATGCCTGATTTATTAGATTATTTTTTGTTAATTAGTTATTAATTTTTAAAGGTATTTTTCGAAGGTGTATTAGCCACAGGTGGCTGGTAGCAAGCCACGAATCGGGATAAAACCCATGGGAAAAAAAAAAAAAAAAAAATTTAAAAAAAAACCAAAAAAAATAAAAAAAAAAATAAAAAAAAAATTAAAAAAATTAAAAAAATAATAAAAAAATATATAGAAAAAACAGTAAAATATAATAAAATACAAGAAAATATAATAAAATACAATAAAATACAATAAAATACAATAAAATATAATAAAATATAATAAAATAAAATAAAATAAAATAAAAACATAATAAAATAAATGTAAATTTACGGTAATTCTTATAACTTATATTATGGTGTAAGATATATAACTACTATTAGGACACTATGAGAATTTATATAATAAAAATATAACAAAATAAAAGAAAAAACACAAGGGAATAAAAAGCTTAAAAATAAAAAAACAGAAGGAAATAAAAAAAAACACAAGAAAATAAAAAAAGAAAAACACAAAGAAATAAAAAAAAACAAAAGAAATATCCAAGCAATATTAACGGCATTTCAAAGCCCGTGCTAAGTAGATCCCTATCTTTTTACGGTCTTTAAAGACACGCTTACAACCCTTACACTTCAAATGCTATATTAAAAAGTTAACATTTAATATAAATTTTTTTGTTTTATTTTCTATTTTTTTACAGGTTATAAATATAAGTTATATCAACGGTTAACATATAATAATAATAAATAAACCTCGGGCTATTAAATGGTATTTTTTCCCCCTATATAAACCCCTTAGATCAAAAAATCAAAAAATGATTTTTATTTTATTTTTTATTTTATTTTTATTTTATTTTTCTTTTTTTACAGGCTATACTTATAAGCTATACTATTGGCTAACGTGTTATAATAACAAACAAAATTCGGGCTATCTAACGGTATATTTTTTATATAAAAAAGTGGACCTTACTTTCGGTACTATAGTAGTACTATAGTAGTACTAAGTATAGTATAGTATTGACCTCAATACTATACTAAGTATAGT
Source organism: Xylariomycetidae sp. FL0641 (assembly GCA_022376655.1). Taxonomy (NCBI): domain Eukaryota; kingdom Fungi; phylum Ascomycota; class Sordariomycetes; species Xylariomycetidae sp. FL0641. The sequence goes on from JAJJKE010000068.1 coordinate 157,875, forward strand.
ATTTGGCAACCCTGGGCAGCGGGTAGCGATGATCAGCTGGACTCAGTATGCATGCGGTTTCCCTTTCGGTGTAACATTGGTATCGTGGAAGGGTAGGGGCATGTTGTGGAAAACGTGCTGTTCGCTGCGTGTACCCATAGGCCAAATTGTTGACAATGACGACGCCTCGGGAGAATTTGAATCCGTCACGGATCATACTGCTGTCCCTCGGGGTTCTGCAACAGATGAGCACGCGTGCCAATGCTAAGGTAGGAAATGAACCTTCGGTAGCCAAAGTAGAAATAAGCTAAGATCCGCGATCAGTAAGTAGACTTCGTTGGTCCCGTTGGTAAAGCTGTGCGGCCTTGGCTGTGTAAGCAATTATGCAGCCTCGTCAATGGTGCCCACCTCCCCTCGCGTGTCATGAACCGCATTGCGAATCCTATACGTCTTTCCGAGCTGCGGGAGGTACTTGCTACTGTATTGCGCGGCCCAACCAAAGCTGCACGAGGTGGCGCGTGAGGTCCAGGGCAACGGTAGGACGCAGTTACGCCAAGTTTCCGAACCGACCACGGCGCCTTTGTCGGAGCAGGTGACGTGCTTACGTGTTGATAGCCGGCAGCGTCTTTGCGGAAGTACATTCCCGCACCGAAGCATTCTTCTCCCGGCATGGTGAGAAATGGTGAGAAATGGAAGGGGGCTGGTGCACGTCGCATGTCTTTGCAATACCATGGCAAGATTCCAGCAAACCTAGAACTTTCGCCAATCTCGACGGTTTTGCCGATAAAAGCCGGTGAACCCCGAAAAGTGAAGGACAATCTGCATGAGAAACTGCAAGCCTGAGCGCGTGTTCTCTTTGGTATATGGCAGTTCAATAGAATGCTTCTATACCTTAGATAGGCAGAGCTGCCGAATGGTGTTCCGGTAGCACGGTCGTCTCATTATTAGTACCAGAGCAAACCGACGAATGGCGCGGAGGCGAAGATGGCTGATGGCACGCATAACAGTGACTGTACGGGTTTTGATTTACCTAGGTAGTTAGTTGCCAGCTCGGACCCGTAAAGAGAGGCATCTAATCAGTGGCATTCAAGCGTACCAGCAGATCATTCACAGATCATTCCGGAGGTTCAGGCAACCCCACGATAAGATCGCGCATTAAGAAAACATTCCATGGATGGCGGCGCATGCAGGCAGCCGTGGCGGCGATGGGTTCGAGGAATGGATGGACGGGCCCACGGGTCGATGAGTGCAACGAGGGGGCCCTGAGCAGGAGGGGTGAGCAGGAGGGTAAGACCCCGGGCGATATACGCGGCGGCGTTATGGGCTTGACATCTGACACGTCGCTGATTCGCGGCGAGGCCCAGGGGCACGCGAGCGCGTTTCTTCTCACAGACACAAAACCACATCGGAAACTGCGAGACGCACGAGATGCACATGATTGTGACAAACTTGCTGCGGGAAATTGAGGGCGCTGGCGATTGGGGGCGCACAAACCACACAGGGCCATTGGAATCCGCTTGGAAGGCCGCTGGAACGTTGTGGTAGGGCATCCAACGTACTGCGAGTTGATGGATTTGCATACCTGTGGCTGCCGTTGGTGTTGGATGTTGGTGGTTGATTCCAATTCCGAGTCGCGCCGGCGACTGTGAATGGGACTGGACCGTACCTGAACGGAGGACTGGTCGGCCAGTTCCCTGTGACCAACATGCCAACAAGCCAACCAGCACGTAGGTCGGATAGTCACAGTCAGCTTCGATCGATTGCTCCATGACGAGATGACAGCTTAAGCGGGAGCTGCTAACGGATGTATAATAATAAGTACTGTGATAGCCCGTCATTATGGCCCGCATCCGAGCCATTTTTAGGCGGTGTTCGCCTGAAAAAGCCAATCCCTAGATTATGGACTTCTAGCCCCTGTACGGTACTTCGCCGGATCAATTGAGGTAGGGGTCGTTGGCCATAATCCAGTCAAGGTTAACTTTCGTAAGCCCGTCAGGTTGGATTATACTGGCTGAAGCTTATGCCAAGCACGTCTGTCCGCTGCCGCCGCGGCCTCCCGATATCGTGGCGTTTTGATTAGGTGCATCACTGATAAAAAATTTAGCGAAATGAAGTTGGCGCGAGCGTCGGGAAGCCTTTCGATCAGCCACTTTGCAGGTACTTCGAATACAAGCCCCACGTATACATCGTCGGAAAAACCAGAAGTATACGCCAAGACGACCAGCATAGCACGGGCCATAAGCCTCCAAAAAGATTAACAGGCGAACACCGCCTTAGCATCGCTCTTTCGGTGCTTCTCGGCGTCGGAATCTATCACGACCCAAGACGGGAGTTTTCGAGGCCGCGTGCGCAAGAAGGCTGGCAACCGGTAGTCGTAGAAGAAGACGTGTAGGCTGCAAGCAAGAGAGCATGCAGATGGTGGCCCGAGCGAGACTTTCTTGAGGAGCACGGCTCGATAAGGTAGGTAAAAGGTATGCATTTCAAAGTGAGGAGGACGAGCGCTGGTCAGTCTACCAGTCACTCACTGGCGACGGGGCCACTGCATGTGACGGCGGATCGAGTAATCGCACTGATCGGAAGGATGGCGGATAGAACCTTGGAAATGCAGACCCAGGCGAAGATCTCCAGATGTGGTGCAAACTGCAGGCAAGCAGGCTCTGTGCAGGGGCCCTTGGGGCCCTGATTCCCTGCAAGCCCTGAACGCGTCGCCCATCTGTTCCATTGTTATCCACTCTGCCTTGTCTGCCAGCCCGCCAACCCGCCAACCCGCTTGCCTGCTCTGCCCTACGACGACGGGAACCCCCCAGTGGGCTTCCAAGGGAGGGCAGGCAGAAGATGGAAGCGATGGCTGCTTTCCACCGTCATATCAGGCAGGCGGGGTCGCGAAGGGCACCAGGAGTCCAGGACCGGGGCGCAGCAACGCTGAGAAACGGCAAGCGCTTGTCTCCACGGCTGATGAGGGCTGATGAGGGAAAACATCTTGCATCGGCAGGGCACTTCCCGTCAATCCCGTCAGATAGCACCAGGTCGCTATCCCTAGCGCCTTGTCAGGCCGCTGTCCGCTGGCCGCTGGTCGATGCAGGGGACAGCCCTCGAGTAGACCCCGGCCACCAGCTGTCAGGGCAGGGCCGTAGCAGGGTGGAATGCATGGGGCTTCCCCCAACCCAGCGTGCCCAGAGTGCCCAGTTTGCCTGCCCACCCTGCCCACTCTGCCTACCAACCAGCTATGCCCAGCCCGCCAGCCCATCCTCGCGATCCCATCACCACCCATGCGAGCCATGATCCTGCCGCTGCCGCTGCCGCCCACCATCAGCGCATCGACCGTTCCATTCACATTCCACCTGATGTGTGTAAGCGTGGGCTGTAACTCGTAAGCCGCAAGGTAGGGTAGCCAGCAAGCCAGCCCACGATAGGTAACAAGGTACTGTACTGGGACCGTACCGCACCACACCGCACCGCGTCTACCGTGCCTCGCAAGCGTCAAGGACGCAAGCTTCATGTTCTGACCGTGCCTGTTACGCCTGCAGCCACTCTTCTCCCGCCTGCCCGCCTTGCATTCCCCTCCTCTGAGGTATCACCACCACCACCACCACATCCTCCTCCGCCGAAGCCCTCATTGTCCTGGAATACAGAACTCGTCCCTCCCTGGTGTCTTCGCCAGCCTTCTCTGCCCTTGTCTGTAGTGAGACCAGCGAGAAGCAATTTGTACCGAGGGCCATCTTGCTACATCCTTTACATATCGTCATCCACTCCCTTCCAAGGTTCTTACTAATTTTTTTACTTACTTACCCGGGCTTCCATTCGGCTTCATCCACTTTGTCCCCATCCGCTCACCTTCTCCCTGCCTGCCGCTTAGCATAAGGTATAGACGCAGTCTTCCCGTGCATCGTGCAGTAAAAAATCTCTTCCTGCGCACGCCCCGCGATATTCTCTTCGACCGTCGTCTCTCCCATCCGTTCCCGCATCGATCCGTTGTTTGGCATTTCCCTTGTCTCATCACTACATCGCCAGACGCTGATGCCCTCCCTCTGTCCACGAACACTCCACCGCGGGCGCCAGACCTCACCAGCTGCCTTAGGCTCTGTTAGCTTGCTTGTTGGCTCTTGGACAGCCTCCTGGGAACACTCCTGCGAATTCCAACCTACTGCCAACCACGGCTGTCCCGGGACCTTGCGTTAGAGCCCACGCCCGATCTAGAATTCCTGGCACACCACTGCTTCGGACCCTTTACACAAGGTTGCCTTGACCTCGCCCGCCGCGCTGCCTACGCGCACGCTGGCTGGGCCCTCATATTAATCGCCCATTGTTGATGCCGCCCCCAGGCCCTGGCACCCTGACACTTGTTTGCTGTTGGTTCTCTTGTTATATACATCATATCCGCATACCTGCGCGATTCACATTCCAGCTACCTCTTGGCTCTCATACACTTCTCATAAGTTTGTGCAGCTATCCTGCCGCACCCCAACGCACATCTCTCATGCTCGTCATCCTATACTGTTATACCTCGCTCGATATTTGCTACTTTCTGAGACCGCCGTCATTGCCCCTTGCTCCTTCCACGAGTCTTCGAGCTCTCGCATGATGGCCGAGCGAGATACTTTGGCGTTGAGGGATCGTCCCGCCGAGGTGCTGCAGGAGCGGCCGAGCAGCTTGCGGAGATCTAGGCCGCCGGATATCATGATTGTTGAGGACGAGAAAAGACTTCCACTGCGAGCTGCGACGTCATTGAAGCGAGAGTCCAAATTGGGGCTGAGAAACATCTTCGGCCGATCGAAGTCTGGAAGACACCTTCACGCCGACGGACCATCATCTTTGCGGGAAACTTCACGATCTGGGATACGAGCCTCGCTAGCTGACATCGGCAATTGGTCCTACAGATTGCACCCGTCTCGCTCTGAAGCGTCGCTACTCACGTCATTATCACCGTTGCCAAGGCCCTCCTCGGCATTGGGCAACCCACCAGACTCGGCCAAGTCCACTCAGTCATCCCAGTCCCGTCAGAGCAGCTCGGGAAAGGACAAGCCTCTGCCTCTAACGCCTCAGAAGGCCAAAGCCGCAGCGAGGCACTGGGAAGCACCACCACTCTTTCAGGCCTATCCCCAAGCCGTCAAACATGCGACTTTGCCAACTTTTAACAAATCCGTGGATGCCCTTGCTCGTATGAGCGAGGCGAAGAACAATATTCTTTCCCATAGTAACCTTTCGCAGAGCACACTCAGCCCCGACCAAGCCGAATTTGGAGTCGAGAAGAAATCCGAGGCGGCAAGGAAAAAGTTGCGAGTGAAGGGAGCCTTCGAGTGGACAAGCAAGATATATGTGCTCGTCACATCGGGGTATCTGCTTCAGTACGCTGCTGAAGGAAATCACGACAGAGCACCAGAAAAGATCTTGCAACTTTCGAGTGACTCGGCCGCTTTCGCAAGTGACCTCATCCCTGGAAAGCATTGGGTTTTACAAGTTGCTTCGTCCACCGATTCAGATGGTAATCCATCTCACGAATCCAAATCTCTGAGATCTAAACTCTCGATAAGAGGCGTCGAAAAACGGCAGGTCTCCAATATGCTTTTGGTCTGCAACACCCCCGAAGACATGGACGACTGGCTGGCAATTCTGCGGCAAGAAATAGAGTCTCTGGGCGGGAGGAAGAAACTATCTGAGACTGGAACGCCCGAAACCAATGAAGCTGCGGCTAGATTAAGAACGCAGACGAGCCAGAGGACTCTGGTCGTCCGAGACCCCGACCGCTTCTCTCGAATCAGCACTCACGACTTTTCCTATACTCAGGAAAATGCATTGGTTGGACCCGCGGAGGATGATTATAACATTTCGGGCCCATGGCGGGCATCAGAATCGACTCTGGACGACGGCTCAACGGCGAGTCTTGTATCTGCCGACGGCCAAAACCTCGATAACCTCCGAGAAAATCGGTTTTCGTTCATGTCGTATGGACAAAGAACTACGGTCACCTCAGCTGGCTCATCGCCAGCTGGCTCGCCGAATCGAGTGAGCTTCTCAAGTCAAGGGGAAGACCAGTGCGGTCCCTCTGCTGGCTCGGATGTTTGCATGCGGCCAAACGCAGCCGCGATTGCCGAGCGAAGACAATCTATGCAAACAGTTCTTAGTGGTCACGATCCCCAGACGGATGGAAGCATTCATCGTCACTCAGTAGTCTCGACAGGTTCCAGCGACAATGGCCACTTCAGTGTGCCGTATACAGCGAACGTGCGACTTTCTTCGCAGCAAGCAGCCGCCCCTGAGTCAGTAACGATTCGGGTCTCGCCGCCGTCTGATCATGATAGTCCGGCGAAGACGGCTCGGAGGCCACCTCCTAGGGCTCTTGCTATGTCGCGACCTCTTTCGGTTGTGGTGGACCAACCATCTCCCATCTCCCCTCGCTCTCCAAAGTCCGCGTCTAGGGCTATCAGTCCAGTCCAGGACCCTTTCGTCGAAGAGCACGAGTCACCGTCGCCATCCTCATCACGGACTAGCAAGCCTTGCGGCCAACCGACACCGGGCCCGTATGCGTTCCCCAAGCGTCGGTCCAGCCTCCTGCCGGGCCGTCTCGAAAGCGAGACGTGTGCTCAGAATACGTCTTCATCTGAAAACTTCGAGGCGCCGGAGTGCATACCTAGGTCTGCATCCTCTCTAGGCTCTTACGGGCCATCTCGAAGGCTTTCGGCTACGCCCGTGAAAACGGCCACATCAGCCAAGCGATCCTCATACCAACCCGATACTCGAAGGTGTCCAGACTTTAAATTTCCATTTTCTGCGTACAACAAGCAAGGGGACTTGCCTCGCAGCGGAAAGACCAAGGGTCCGGCATCGTCAAAGTGCGCGCCAAGGCGTTCAGCTACCTCTCTGCGGCCAGACTCGACGTCTCAGTCGTTGGGCGTTGGCATGCCATCGAAAGCTCTGCTATCGCGAAGAAGCATGCCCCAACTGGCAGAAGGACCACCACCTGCACCTCCCCCAACATGCGCCCTTCCACCAATTCCAACCAAGTACTCAAATACCACTCGCGGTATCAGAGCATGATACCGAAATACCACCACGATCATTTCTTTTCTTATCAATCACGACACTACTGTCTTTTCTTGTATAATATTGAAGCATATTTGCTACGAGAGCTCACGACGGCGTTGGATAATATTTTCATAGAGCTATCTCTGTCTGGATTGGACCGACCCCTCTACGCTCCCTGTCTTCTTTTTTCCCTTTTCTTTTCCACCACGAAAGCCGGGTTTGAATTCTTTTTGTGATACCTAAGATGATACCTAAGAGATATGCGGGATACCAAATGAGCGCGATGAGGTAGATGATGAGGACGCGGGGTTGCATTTGGATTGGCGTATAACAGCCTGCCTCGCAGGATATATCTAATAGACTATCCTAGCTTAACTGCAGATAAAACGAACAGTATACCCTGTTAATTATGAGTCACGAGTCATCAGCTTTCCATACAACTTTGTGGTCTCATAACTCCGCTGATTTGAACCGTAACCTTAAAATTGGTATTTCAACGTTGTCCAGCCCTTCTGCACACACCAGCCTGAAATGATGAGTTTACTATAGAGCTATTTGGCTTCGTAAGCAGAGGTGAAGGCTCCTGACGGTCGCGGAGCCGTTCGAAACCAGGATTGGCCATGAATAAGGCAGGGAGTACGAGGCCTGGCATGTTGACTTACAGGAACAGGAGGTTGATGGTGCTGGGAGAATGGTAACGTAAGCGGAACTGGCGAACAGGCTGCGGCTGATTGAGTGAGGTCGGGTTTAGTGGGGCACAGGCGCGCGGGGCAAACTCTACAGACGCAGCCCCACACAGCAACTGGACTCGCCTCAGAATTATTTCCCAACTCGCAAAATTGCCATTCTCATCAGACGTCCGCCATTCCACCATCAACAACAGCTCATCTGCGCCTCCCGCCAATAGACACGAGTACGCGCAAGCCGCGAATCAGAGAGACCGACAATATGGCGTCCACGAAGAACAGGTAAGAGGCCCGGCTCGGAGCGCGCAGCGTCAGGAGCGAACGGGGGGCAATTTGCTAATGCTGGGTGTGGGTTGCAGAGATTGGGCCGATGATGACGAGGGAGACGAGATCACCGCCGAGCTGCCGCCCCCGCAGACGATTCAGAACAAGGACGGCACCAAGACCACGATCACGTACCGATACAATGAACAAGGACAGAAGGTCAAGACGACTCGCCGCATCCGCCTCGTCACGCACCGCGAGGTCGTCAACCCGCGCGTGGCCGAACGCAAGACCTGGGCCAAGTTCGGCCTGAGCGAGAAGGACGGCGCCGGGCCGCAACTGGACACGACATCGGTCGGCGAGAACATTGTCTTCCGCCTGAGCACCAACTGGCGCAAGGACACCAAGGACGAGGCCAAGGACCCCAACGCCAACGCCATGAAGGCCCAGCTCAAGGACAAGACCGTCAAGTGCCGTATCTGCAACGGCGAGCACTTTACGGCCCGCTGCCCCTACAAGGACACCATGGCCCCCGTCGGCGCCGAGGGCGGCATCGGCGACGTTGCCGCTGGCATGGGCGACGAGCCCGCCCCGGCTGGCGGTGTCGGCAAGAAGGGGGGCAGCTACGTCCCGCCTGCGCTCCGGAACGGCGGTGCTGGCGCGGGCGAGAAGATGGCTGGCGGCAAGTACGGCGAGCGCGACGACTTTGCCACCCTGCGTGTCACGAACGTGAGTTCTGCCTCCTGTGCTGTCGGTGGGCTCTTGCAAGCTTTACTGACCACCTCTACAGGTTTCCGAGATGGCCGAGGAAGGCGAGCTTCGCGACATGTTCGAGCGTTTCGGACGGGTCACCCGTGTTTTCCTTGCCAAGGACCGCGACACCGGCCTCGCCAAGGGCTTTGCTTTCATCAGTTTTGCGGACAGGACCGACGCCGTCAAGGCGTGCAGCAAGATGGATGGCTACGGTTTCAAGCACCTGATTCTCCGCGTGGAATTCGCGAAGAAGGCCCAGTAAGCCAGGATACGGGGGCGAGGGGTCGGAATATGGAAGGGGAACTGCATAAAGGCATACGATTAGTCGGATATAGATTGCATCTCTTTCGCAACGGCACACGGCTACTTCATATGGAAACAGGTTCATTCCTCTTGAACTGGAGCCTTCATCGCGTATGGCGTTCTTGGTTCGAGGCTACAGGGTTCCAGCGGAAAACAGCTTAAAGCGATCCAAGATCTCAGCTGGGCTCGTGACCCCGGAACTACAACTCTCGACAGATAATCCTTCCCTGAGTCGCGGTACTGTGATAGGCGTTCTTCGCGAGTCTGCGCTAGATTGTGCAGAAATACAGTTGATTGTGCTTGTCAGATCCCGGTCTCGAGGAAGCCATCGCGGCACCAAGCGGCGCTCGGATAGATTACCCAGGAGAACGGCTTCGGAAGCTACGTTGTGCATTGCGAGAGAGGGTAATCTGCTCTCATTTCTTTTCCTCTCTTCCTCCGTGCCTCTAGCGGCGGGTGGGCGGACAGACCGACACCTGTTAAGTGCTCAGCCGGGAGGCTGGCAGCTAGCTCGCATTTAATTGCATTTTTATGCCTTCTCGGCAGGTGATCCACGAAACATCCCCAACCGTGAGCGGTGGTCATTGCGCTCCCTTGCCCCCGGATCCGCTTCAAGGATGCGCATGAACTCCTGGAAGATCGAAGAACGCGTCTTAGCCCGACGCGTTGCCCGAGTGGGAAAATCCCTAGTTGTTGGACCCTGAGTCATAGCATGGTCTGGAGATGCCATTCTGATATTGAATGCAGGTGGATTCATGCGATCGCGACTGAAGTCGGGCCTCTACTGGTATAAGAAGGCCTGGTCTGGGATGTCTTCAACCGCATCTTGCCATACCCTCTCTTCGTCATACGTGTATATACGCTCAATCCTATCAGCTCAGCTATAATCAAATACTACAAGGAGCTCGCTATCACGACCTCCCCTCTTCTATCAACTCATTTCAATAAAACCAATCACTTGCTACTCTTCGACATGGCTTGGGGCAAAGGAGCTGCCAGCAAGGCCGATGCTGAGACCGATGCCTCCGCGTCCGGGGAGAAGGCTCAGGAACCTAAGCGTCCCGGCACCTCGGGGACGGAGAACCTTCTGATGACGAACCGCCGCCAAGCTTCGGAGAACTTCAAACAGGCCCAGCGGGCTGAGAAAGCCTACCGGTCCAAGAAGCACGCGACGCTTGCACGCGCCAACTACAACGAGACCAAAGAGCACTTCAAGGAGTGTTTCTCGCATTTGAAGCTTGCCTTCAAGGGCCTGGTGTCCGTCTTCAAAGCCGTGCCTTACCTGCTTGCCGAGAAGCGGGAAGAGTCGAAGAAGAAGAAGGACGCGAAGCAGCGAGAGCGACACATGGAACAGAAGCGCAAGCTTGAGGAGGCCCTCGCGAAACAGTCCGCGGAGGACAACAACGAGGCCGAAGAAGAGAAGTAGAGTCGGCGAATGGTACCCATACGTTACCCGCCTGCAGCCCGAGCTTCGAGTGAATGGGACATCTCCTTCAACTCCAAACTTTCGGTCTTCCAGGCAACACCCGACTCTCTACACTCATTCATCAACGCACCGAACAGCCGGTTGCTCAACATTACCCAATACCTCCTTCGCTCTTAATTCGGCACAAAATGACACATTCCTTCACCACTACACCCTCAAGATCCCCGAACTCGAACCTTCGCAGGCCTTGAAGCTTCAGCGGGTGCTCTGCCATATACATACCTAATCACGCCTAAGGCGACACAACGACGGACGACCCGACTTACATATTATTTCCTTACTGTTATCACGATATGACGAGACAACGATCGAACGAGGCAGCTATGACATATATACATAATCCACCTTTGGTCGGATCACGACCGGATGGGAGAGGGGCTTTGCTCCTCGCAGCATCCGGCCATGCAGGCCCGGGCGAAGGAGTTCACATAACAGGTCATGGTTTCCTCGGATCAGCTGTCTCGTCGGAAGGCATTATTTTGGACGCATGTGGCGTCTCTATACCCGACAGGAAGACCCGGAGAAGCGAGGGAGAGTGAAACGCGGATTAAAGATTCAGATAAAACAATTGAACCAAGGGATACCATTGAAGGGGTTGACCCCTCTATCCTATTTTCAGCAGTCATTCTATTCTATTCGGCAGTGCTATCCATGTTACGGAGTACCCAGGTTGTTGCCAAGACCGTGCAAACCATGCTAGCAATGGAAAAAAATGCGGAAAGGGCACGGGATGAGTTGATGTCCCGCTTTCATCCAGCTGCAAGCAAGCAAGGCGATGGAGAGAGCCACGGGCATATTGCTCAAACCTCCGTGTTCTCCGGGCCTAGGATAAGGACACATCGCAAGACGGACAGGACTGGTTGGGGGAGGCGAGGAGTACATAGTATGTATGTAGGTGAAGAGCATCCTCGAAGCGAGACCCCTTTTTGGGATATATTGAGAGGGTATCGCGGGATCACCACCCGAAGCGAACTGGAGGGACGGCGTGCGGCGGCACTGCGTCAGTCACCCGTAAGCGCGTGGTTCCCATTCGCAATGATCGATGATCTGGTCAGTAAGGCAGACAAATTCGACCAGCCGTCGCCGAGCCCCCACGAGGAGCGGCAGCAATGCCGACCAATGGACAATCGGTTTCTAATGGATGTGGTCACGGCAGCTCTGGCGGCCTGCGGCTCGAATGAGTTGCAACTTGTAGGTGCTGCAGAAATCGAGTGCACAATGCGACCTCGCACCGGCGCAACAACTGCCGCTGGCTCTGGGAGGGCTTAGATAAACGCCCTCGCAGCATGATAGTCTTACACCACCGCCCCGCCCGAGTGCAACCGAGAAGAGCCGAAAACAGCCGGGTTGCAGCGGGCTACCAAGAGGGGAAATGCCCTACGCCGTGGAACAGGGTGGCTCTATCGACGCATCCATCCATCGATTCGAGCATCTGTCTTGTCTGCCTTTTTCCCCGTCTGCCGCCCTTTGCCCTGGAATTTCGGGCGAATGAAGAGGCAGTGTTCGTTGGCTGGATTCTAGAACCTGGACACCTCGTGCACATGCAAAAAACCTTACCAACAATACTCGATTCGGTTGGTATTATCCCTCAGACGGGACGATCAGCCCTGTAACAAGCCCTGCAGTGCACTGCCCTGCCTGCCGTGGGACGCTACGGACCTCCTGCCCTGGGGCCGCTACAACGCCAACTCCTCTCCTTTGCATCTCATCAATGCACCCGGCACCCTCGCACCTCTTTGCCTGCATCTCAACCGGCCGCTTCAACACGCGGCAACAACACCTTGACACCATTGCGTCTCGCAACGCTCGGCACCATCCACACCCCCCCGGCCTCTGCCCGGCGACCACGAACCTACGGCCGGCCAGTTACGCGCTCCCGGTCCCCAGATATTTCTCCTCATTTCCAGGGCGCTGTGACGTTGCGGAGCACGGCAAATACTAGGAACGTCTAGACTGCCCAGACCTGCCCCGGCCTACTGCCCGTTAGCTTCAACAGCTAACGCGCCGGCCCTCTTATTCCCCTCGTCCCGCCAACCTTCGTGTGAGAGAGGTCTGCCCTTTAACCTTTCAACAGGTATCCGTAGCCGACTCCCATTCCCTCATCACACTGGCCACCCGGTCTGGCAATTCGATGGCTGCGAGCAGACGGAATTCAACACCTTCCTAAACCACCACGCACCTCTCCCGGAATCACCGCTACAGGCACACACCAGTCGTCATGAGCGCCACCACCGGCGCCCCCGCGGCCGATTCGGCCGACCTGCGCCGCCGCCCGGCTACCGAGCATGGGGAAACGGTCGGTGACGGTGGCCGTACCCCTCATTCCGATGCGGGGAACGACCGCCGTGAGACCAACGGCGACGACAACGTTCCCAAGGATAGGAAGACCTATGGCCGCACCCCCGACGGCACTGGTAAGTTAGGAACCTGCAGGCGTCCGTGGTTACCACGGCGAAATGCCCCCCAGCCATGCTGATTGTGTTGTGTGACCTGCCGCAGTCTTCGTGGTCCCGGGTACCAAGGATCGGATCACGCAGATGATCAATCCGAGCAAGCCCAAGAACGTTGCAGACATCATCGTTCTGTCCGTCCTCGCTGCGCACGTACTCACCCTCTGGCTTCTACCCGCCCATCTTAAGCGCCCTGTCTTCGCCGTGGTCTACCTGTTCTGGCGCGCCGCCTACAACTTCGGTATTGGCGTCCTACTCCATCTACAGTCCCACGAGAATAAACTGGTGGCGTGGGCTCGCAAGTGGAAACTCTTCGAGAACCCCAAGACTGGCAACAACCCGCGACCATGGCTATACGACCTGCTCAAGCGCGAGGCCGCTACCGACGTCGAGGGCGAGTACGACTTCGAGACCGCCCCCATCCAGTACAACACCTGGCTCGTCTTCCGCCGCTTTGTCGATCTCATCCTCATGACCGATTTCGTTTCCTACTGCCTCTTCGCTATTGCCTGTGCTCATACACCTGCTGGCGAGACCCTCCCGTTGACCATCGGCAGATGGGTTCTCGGTTGGGCTCTGATCGGTTTCAACCTATGGGTTAAGCTCGATGCCCTCCGAGTGGTCAAGGACTATGCCTGGTACTGGGGAGATTTCTTCTTCCTTGTTGACCAGGAGTTGACCTTCGACGGCGTCTTCGAGATGGCCCCTCATCCCATGTACTCAATCGGTTACGCCGGCTACTACGGTATTTCCATGATTGCTGCCAGCTACGCTGTTCTCTTCATCTCCATTGTGGCCCATGCCTCCCAGTTCGCTTTCTTGGTCCTCGTGGAGAACCCGCACATCGAGAAGACTTACGATCCTCCTGCGCCCCGCAAACGAGTCGAGACCGTCAGCGAGGCTCAGACTCCGCCAGCGGAACTCACCACGTCACAGTCGTCCGGATCGCTTGATGCCATGGCCGCCGCGGCGGCTGCTGTTCCTGCTGTACCCACGCAGACGTCGTCTCAGGTACATAAGCAGATTGGTTACAACAACATCGATCTGTTCCGCAATACCGACTACTCAACGATGCTGCTGGTGTTGTACCTGATCGCACTGACTGTCGTCACGCCGCCGCGGCCTTTCTACCAGGCTCTGTTTGTGGCCCATGCAGCGATCTGGCGGCTGTGGTACTCAGTCGGATTGGGCCTGATCCTGCGCGGCCAGTCCAACAGCAAGATGTGGACCCGCCATTTCCTGAAATACGGTGAGACTTCTTCGGAGGCCTGGCGACAATGGAGGGGCATGTACCACATCTCTCAAGTTCTGTGCCATGCCTCGTTCGTTGCTGCGTGCTGGAAGCTGTATTCCGTTCCCGGCGATTGGAGCCACGGCTACGTGATGCTTCGACATGTCCTCGGTGCTAGTCTCATCGCCCTACAAATCTGGACTGCTGTCAGTGTATACGAGTCCCTCGGCGAGTTCGGCTGGTTCTTTGGTGATTTCTTCTTCGACCGCGGCGTCAAGTTGAACTACACTTCGATCTACCGTTTCCTGAATAATCCGGAAAGAATCATCGGAACTGCTGGGCTTTGGGGCGCTGCGCTTATTACGTGGAGGACCTCCATTTTCGTGCTGGCACTGATTAGTCATCTGCTCACTCTTGCGTTCCTCACGTTCGTCGAACAGCCCCATATGCAGAAGGTCTACGGCCGCAGCCTGAGAGACGAAGCCGGCTTGACCCGTGTCATCAAGCGTTCTCTCCCGCCACCCGTCGTGGAATGGCACACGAGTGTGAACAAGGTCATGGACGAAACCTCTCACTTTGTCGAAGACTTCCTGGATACCGCACGCCCCAAGCTGGCGGCGGGTGTCTCGACTATCGTCAGAGATACAACGGCACTATTCAACAAGTACCCTGCACGCCTGACGCTCACGAGACTCTCGCCTGACCTGGCGGGCCTGGACCCCAAGCACTACTCTGTAACCGTCGAGGGTGAAACCTCTTCTGGCTCTACACTAATGGAGAGATCGAGTGGCAAAGAAGGAACGGCTGGACGATTCCCTAACGAGCTCAAAACCATGATCTTGCAATACGGTGCCCCAATCAAGGTCAAGTGGACGGCACCGGCTAACCACGGCAAGAAAGACTGGATCGGTCTGTACATGGTCGCTGACAACCGCTCACGCGAAGTTTCCGAGCTTTCTTCACTTGGCCGTTGGATCGCCACCACGCCTGGTCAATACGAGTCAAGCATTGCTGATAAAGGCGTTCTCGTTTCGGACCAGCCTATCTCTTCTGCTAACTCAGAAGTCCCACTGGTTAGCGGCGAGATGGTGTTCTCGGGCGACAAGTTGTGGTGGACGTCGGGTGTTTTCGAGTTCCGTTACCACCACGACGGAAACCACAACGTCATGGCTATCTCGCAACCCTTTGAGATACAGATTGGTCGCTTCGAAGACGAGGACATGGACATGACCAACGGGAGCTTTATCTACACTGCTGTTGAGGAAGCTTTGCTACCTGTGGTGCAGAACTGCCTCGACCGCGATCCCGACATTGCTCCGAGCACAGCATCTGAACCCTGGGGTAGTCATGTCGAACGTGACGGGAAGTATGCTAAGAGGATAGTTTACGCCGTTCGACAGATGTTCGGTATCGAGTTCGCCCCCGCCGTAGTCCCCGCCGATGGCAATGTCAAGAACCTCGCGTGGAGAATCATCCATGCGAAGCAGGCACTGGTAAGTCTTGTTTCTCCCTATATCTGATATGGGGGGCCTACCGCTGACTCGAGACACCTTTCCAGGCACCGTACAGTATGTCGCACTCCAAGGGAACCACGACGCCGGCCGAGAAGGCACTCGCCATCTGATGATCCTACCGAAACCCCGTACAATCCTAACCACAAGCGGAAAACACAGTACACACAAAAGTGCCAGATGAGTCCCCCCTGAGCATCCCAGCAGAGTCCTCGTTTCATTGAGATGGTGATATTTTCATCTGCGATACGTAACACTTGCCGCACTTGTCTTCCTTGCAACCCATACCCTGAACAACCAAAAGTTCTGGCGGAGCTCGCATGAAAATCGGTGCAGAAATAGATAGGCACGAAAATCAGATGTCTATCTTGAGAATGAACCAGTGCATTACTTGAAAGTGAAATGAGATGTCGAGTGAAGTTCAAGTGCGCAAGTAGTCCAAAGAGATGCCCCCGTTCTGTGCGGACGGGACAGGACATCAAGGAGGTGTGGTGCCGAGTACCGTACAGTCAGCTTATGCATTAAAGCAGTATATGAGATTAAGCTGGGCAGTTATTTGGTAAGGTGTACTCCGCACGGGGTGTGGACCCATATCAACGCCGGCCGAATTTCCAACGGCGCTGATCCTTGATATCATGACTTTGCCGCCACACGTAACAAGCGCGTCTGCTATGTGAACCTGACCTGACTGCTGCTGAAACTTCAACCAGGCGCCACCGTCTACACCAGGATCACCACCACGACTGCGACACGTGGTCAATGGAAGAAACCACAGGACATGGCACCGCGATGGCTCCTGTTGGCCGACGTTCACTTCCAACGGTCCAACCTGGACAGCATCATCCGAACGGCACAATGGATCACCTCGTTGCCCCAGCAGCACGACATCGAACGCGTCGTCATCTGCGGTGATGTGCTTACCGGCCGTGCCTTGCAGTCGACCGACGTCCTCTCCGCCACCTACCGCTTCCTGAACCAGCTCAGCGAGGCCGTGCCGAAAGTGAATGTCCTGCTGGGGAACCATGACCTCCCCTACAAACGCGACTACGCCACAACGGCCCTGAATGCCCTGGATTCAAAACGCCTGTCCCCGTTCGTGTCGCTACATGCCGAGGTTGGCTCCTTCGACTGGGACGGTCGTCGCGTGCTCATGCTGCCCTTCAGAGAAGACCAGAGCGTGCTCACGGCGGCTGTGAGGGCGCTCGACCCGCAAGAGGCCGCCGATACCGTGGCTTTTGGCCACCTGGCCCTTAATAAGGCCGTTACTACGCGCCACGTCGTGCGCCCGGATGGCCCGAAAAGCTTGCCCGTCACCTACCGGGGCTTCCTGGGCCCTGACCAGTTCTTGCCGCTGGCGAGGACCTTTACGGGCCACTTCCATAGCCACCAGACCATGTTACAGTCGGAACACAGCTACAAGCCCCTTTATGATCCTTCACGGCTACAGGGAAGTGTGACGTACATCGGCGCCCCCCTCCAACTGACCTGGGCCGACCTCTGGGATGAGCAGCGCGGCGGCCTTCTGCTTGACCCGGTCACGCTTGAGCACGAGCTGGTGGTGAATCCACATGCTGTTCAGTATGTGACTGCTGACTTGACTGAAGTACTCAGTGGTGCCATTGACCCTGCAGCTATCCAGGGAAAGCAGGTTATGCTGCTTGGCGAGCTTACGCGAAGCAAGTACCTCACGGCTCGTGACACCCTCCTCTCACATGGTGCCCGGGGTGTACGTGAATGGAGCCCTCTAGCCCCCGTACTCCAGTCTCAGGAAGTGAGATGGACGAACGGCTTTGGCGCGACCGCTCCAGCCAGCGATGCTGAGCTGCTGAAGTCGGAGCCGATCGAACCGCCCCCTTCTGATCTGAAGCTTGGGATCCAGAGCGAAGCGAGCGGTACATCGGACCAACAGCCCGACTACCCATCCGGTGCACCCACCATACAGGAGGTCAACCCTGCCCAACATTTGCGCAACTACGTCGACGCGTTGGAGCTCGACCCCTCCCTGGATTCACAGCGCGAAGCACTGACCCAGATCGGCCTGCACTTGATCAAGGCAAGCGACACAATTTCGGCTGACGAAATGCCCGAAGTGAGCTACAAGACGCTGTTCGACTCAAGCGCGTTCGAAGCTGCTACGCAACCAACCGTAGAGCAGCTGGAGCCTGTGAACAACTTCGACGCCCGATTACGATCCGTGACCATCGCAAATTTCCTGGGCGTGCAGGAGGCTGCGACTATCGACTTCCAGAAGGATCTACCCCCGGGCCTAACATTCATCACGGGCGCGAACGGGGCCGGCAAAAGCACCCTCTTCGAGGCGATCATATGGTGCCAGTTCGGCCGTTGCAACCGGACTGGGCTGGCCGTTGGCGACGTCGTCAACGAGGTGGCCGGCAAGAATTGCTGCGTAAGCCTCTCTTTCGCCAACGGTTATGAGATCACCAGGTTTCGGCAGGACCAAGTGTACGGCAACCGCGTGATCGTGTCACTGAATGGTGTGGAGCAACCGCAATACGAAATGACTACAGCCCGAGAGACCCAGGCCGCCATTGACGAGCTCCTTGGTACTGATTACGACACCTTTGTCCGAACTTCGATGCTCGGCCACGAGAGCAATGCGAGCTTCCTATCTTCGAGCTCTGTCCAGCGCCGCGAGATTATAGAGTCGCTACTCGGGCTATCGACTCTGGATGATTATGGCCGTATTTCTCGCCAGATGGTACGCGAGATCGACGCAGATGCCGATTCTCTAGAGAAGACGCGTTCCGGGCTGGAACAGACCATAACGCATGTTCAAGATCGAATCGCGGATTTGCAACAGAATCTAGACCGCTTCCGCAAGGAAGTGGAAGATGCGAAGAACGCTCTCAAAAAGGCCGAGACAGAAGAGGAGCAAAGAATAGAGAGCACTGGCAGCAAGCAGAGTAGTATTGATGAGGAAGAGATCAAGCGTCAGCAACTTCGCGAGATCGACGAGGCCCAGAAAGAGGTCGAAAAGGCTGCCGCGCGCAGCCGATCGGCGGAACTTCGAGATGCCGTTGAGGAAAGGCAGAACTCGACAGATGCGAGGCTCAAAGACGCGCAAGCCAGTCTTGATCGCTTGAAAGCTACCCTGCACCGGTTATCCGACGTCAAGGTGGCGTCGCCCCCAGAGAGCCAGAAGCGGGCTCTAGGAGTCTCCGTCAACACACTTCGCAACATCCGAGACCGACTTGCGCAAATTGAAGTGGGCCGGGACATCGAAGATGCACCGAAGACTGCTCCACTTGCCACCGTAGTGCACATCGTGCAGATGAGTGTAGCTGGCCTTAATATCGTTATCAGTCAGCTCGAGGGTATTGGTGCTCAACTACCCGAGGAGCAAGAACAAGAGCAAGAGCAACAGCAAGGCCCGGCCATTCAAAAACTCAACGAAGACATCGCGCAGGCTGAGACCCGGATTCGCGAGATCCAGACGGATAGGGAAAACATCACAAAGCATATTGCCGACAGTCATGGCGTCGACCAAGATGTTGTTTCCACGGCATTGGAAGAGGTGGGATGCGAGAAAACCAGTTCGATACGAACTCACCACAATGACGCAGTGAAACGTTTCACCGAAATTGTCCAGCAGCAAGCACGGGTACGGGATTTGGAGCGGGTTAAGGAGCGACAGGGGCTTGCCGAGGAGCAGGAGCGCCAGAAGACGAACGAGGAGAAGGCTTCAGGAAAAGCACAGCTGCTCGCCAACTCGCTAAGCAAGCAACGAGAAGTGGAGGCCTACACCCGCTTCCTCGAGAAAGAGCAGGCGAGCCTGGACTCCCTTCAGCAGCAACACGCTAGCCTGGAGAAGGCCAGCGAGACGCTCGCCTCCGTCCGTGAACTCTACGGCTTCTGGGAGAACGCATTCGCGGTGAAGCGCAACACGAAGGCCAGCACGGCGAGCTTCCGGTCGTACATCCTGGAGATCAGTCTGGGCGACCTGAACGCGGTCGTACGGCAGCTGCTGGCCGTGCTGTTCCAGGACACGCACCACGCGGCCAACCTGAGCGCGGGCGTGCTGCGGTCCATCTTCGCCGAAGACGAGGAGCAGAACGGGGTGCTCGGGCGCACGCTCACCATCGACCCCTCCCTGGCCTACGCCAAGCGCTCCGGGGGCGAGCGCAAGCGCATCGACCTCGCCTTGTTCTTCGGCTTGCTGCGCCTGGCCCAAGCCCGCTCCCCCCACCGCGCCAGGTATTTGCTGGTGGACGAGGTCTTCGACTCCCTCGACGCGGCCGGCCGCAGCCTGGTGGCACGCTACGCCGACGTCCTCATGGCGGGCGTCGAGCACCGCCTGATCATCACGCACAGCGAGCGCCTGCCGCTGCTGGAGGAGGTGGGGAGCGAGGAGGCGGGCATGAAGCCCGGCTTGCTACGGGTCAGCATGCAGAAGGAGGGGACGCGGTTCGAGGTGGTACGCGATGTGTGATGCCGCCGCCACGACAAGGAAAGGAGCGCGGCAGCATCGACTTGTCCTCTCGGTGGTTATTACTGACTGCTTACAGAACACATTTTGACGGATACGTGCCGGAGGGTGAGCTAGTGATGGATATCATATGACGCGTCACCTTACTATGGCGGTCCCGGATCCGACAAGGGAAGATCGGGATGCGCATAGGTAGTAGTAGCCTCATGTTGTATGGTGGAAGTGGAAAAACAAGGCCCTGCGGTGGCCCTGCGTGTAACAATAGCATAGTTTGGATGGCAGTTGGTGGTTGGTTGCCGTCATGCAGACTCCCCGCTCAGCCTGCCTCAAGGTACCCGATGATACAGACGCGTGTTTTTCCACATCATTGAGCTGGCTTGTCATTTGTTGGGTATGAGCCCTACCCTTCCTTGATTCTCGTATAAAGCAGCCATGCCGGACATCAGCTACACTCAGGTGAATGTTCTCAGCAAACTATTTTCTCTCATCTTTTCACCTCTCAAGCCTTCAAATTACAGCTCCCGGAACGACACCAAACACCCACCTACTCGACAACACCATCCGCACTCACAGCAACAATGGACCCCCGAAACGCTCAGGCTGAAGCTATTGCTTCGTACACTTGGACGGACAAGGCTCTACTCACGGAGGCGCTGACCGCCGCCGGGGTGTTTTTGGCTTCCCCGGACGGATCAGCCCACTTCGAGGGCAACAAGCGCCTCGCGCTGGTGGGCGACCGAGTCCTGTCGCTCTGCGGCGCCTGCGACGGCCGTGACGCCGATGAGTCCACGGGTAAGTACAACAGCCCTGGTTCCCGTGCCGGATCTATCATCTGGCGGGTTAGTTATTACTGACGTCGTCTTCCGTCCAGAGCAGATTAACACCCGCATGACAATCGCCGTCAACAACACGCGCCTGGCGGACCTGTGCGACCGTTCCGGCCTCACGGCCTGCGTGCACAAGAACAACTCCCAGCAGCAGCACGTCGCCCCCAGGACCCAGGCCGCCACCGTCGAGGCCGTCGTCGGCGCCGCCTACCTCGACGGCGGCATGCAGGCCGCCCGCACCGTGATCCGGAGCCTGAAGATCCTCTAGGTACTTACTTACTTAGTAGACACGTTACTGGTAACGTTTGAACACCTCCGTTATTCGGACTCCACTGCAATACATAACGGACAATTATAGTTCCCTTGCCACGACGGCACCGGGAGGCGCACCCGTCCGGGGCCCCGGGCCGGGCTGCGCCGCCAGCTCCCGCCTGCGCACGGCTGCGAGCGCACCGACGGCCTCGGTGGCACGCGCGCCCGGGAGGGGGCTGGCTACCCCACCCCTGGTAAGCAGCGTGCGCGCGCAGGAGATGTCGACGCGGCCCGGCCCGGTGACCCGGGCGGGAGCCGCCCCCCCGCTTGCCTCGTGGCCGGTCTGGTTTCTCCCGCCAGGCGCCCCCTCCCCCCCCGGCGTCGCCGGCCGGGGCGGGCTCGTACGTGGACGGAGAAATGTGGTTCGGAACTATTGTTCCGCGTTCCCCGCGCGGTCGGCACGCCGACGTGCAGACCGCCCGGGGAGCCGGAGCTTATTAGTCGTCCGGACTACCTACCTACCGCTGCGCTGCGAGATAAGTGAGTGCCTAACGACGGGTGTGTGACAGAACTGGAAGTGCGCAAGCTAGGGCTTGGGTTTCAAGGGGGGGAAGGGGGGAATTGGGAGGAAGGAGGATGGGATGGGATGGGAGTGAACTTCGACTTACTACGCTCGCTTGGTTGATTATGCTTTACGGCTTGCTTGGGCCTGTCACTCGTTCGTGGGGGGGTATGAGGACTTGGGAATTGGAGATACGGGAATGAGAATAAACCGCAAGCGGTTCGGGAGGAACAAGCGGAAACGGCGGACTTTACCTTCTCTGATCGTCCTCAACGGCAATTTTTGTTGGCCAGGGATTCAACCCCCTCGCAGCTTTTAGGATTTGCAAACGACTGTCCTTACCACGTATACCTGGGCCCTCTGCTCTTCTCTGGTGATGCTCTGTGCGGCTACAGTACTGCCGAAACGTCCCCCACTGCGTGTCAGCAACGCACGCCCTCGTTGAGTTCGGCATCTTACGCCACCCCCTAACATTCCATCCACACAGCGGCATTGGATGGAAGTTGCGCACATTGCATGTATTGTTGGAAGAAAGCACCGTCCGGGTCACACACGCTGGTGGCATCTCTTTCCGGAGATTGGGGGTTGATCGTTGGCATTGACTGAACGACAAGGAAGGCCAGCACGAACGTGACCGAGTTTCTATCGTGGACACACACCACACGCTGTTTGCGGCGATTGGTGGCAAGTTGTTGTGAGTTGGGGGCTCACCGGTGAGTCCTCGATCGCTGTCGATTAAAGCCCGTTGTGGAAACTACCTACTGCGACCTGAGCAACACCATCTCTCTTCAGGAATGTCACACAGTTTCCCATATCCTATTTTTGCCTATCTGATAGTTAGGTTGGGGCCGGACGACTCGCAGATGTCGCCCAGAGTGCCTTCCTGCGAGGTAACCACGGCACTCGGCATTTGTCCCATCCATCGTGATAAGATAACTAAGTAGTGAGGACCTTAATCACCCTGAAGCACATGTCGTAGGAATCGAGTATATCGAGAGTTGGGCATTCCGGTATTGAGAAAGTCCAAACCCTCTAGTCCACTGTAATATCTTCTTCCGGGCCAAGACCGCTGTGTCCTGTGTAGTACGGCCAAGGCGCAGACCGTTTCCCGCCGCGCCGGACGACATTGAAGGAACCCGCATCCAATCCGGCACCGAGAGCCCCACATCATCTGACCCGGGCGCCGGTGCGTGCCCGAAAATAGCCCGAGCTCCCCCGCCGGGTTTTTGGGGCACACAGGGCGATTCGGGGACGGCGGGAGTGAAAAACGGCAAATTGGCCAGAATGAGCGGAACGAGCGCCTCGTATCTCGCCTTGTATCCGCAGAAGAAGGAAACCCCGATGCAATGATAAGACTGGGAGGAGATGGCGTTGCCTCCCCTGACAACATGGACACAAGCACAGCCACATGGCCTGGGCCGATGGAGAGATGGAGTCCTATACACCATTCATGCCAATAGGGTCGAATCCGATTTGCGTGAAGTAGAGCTCCCACATAATACTGAATTTCAAGATTCGGCAAACCTCGTGTCCGAGTATATTCCATGCGGCTTAGAGCTGCAGGACCGACTCGTCATGCAACCCAGGACCTGTTTTGAAACGAGTGTAGGGTAATTCAACAGAAAAGACTGACGTGCTCAGGGACCAGGCTCAGGCGAGGCTGGGTGATCTCAGGCCCTCTTCAGTAACTTCCGAACTCCCCTGCACTCCGGCTCGCCTGGCCTTCGCACCCGCCTTAAGTTGGTCCCACTTCTCTCTATATCGCAGCAGATTCGCCCGTGCCTTGGTGAAGTTCTTTTCCAGATCCTCGTTCTGCTTGCTCAGCACCATATTCTGCTCCTTGAGCTCTCGGACCTCTTTCAACAGCGTTTCTTCCACCGAGTTTACTTTACCTCCAGTGACCGGTGATCCGGGACGCATCAGCCGCATGCTTTCTGCCAGCCGCATGCCTGAGTTCTGCGACATAGACTCGAACGCATGCAGCCGCTTGCTGACTTTGTCCAGCATATCTTTCAGACTCTTATTCTCCAGGTAAAGTTCCTCAACCATGTTGTTGAGCTCTCGATCCGCACGGCTTTTCCCTCCACGCTTTCTGAGAGTTGGAGAATGAGGTGCCTGCGATTCTCTCGCATCCACGAAATCGTCCTCATCCATGTCCTCAACTGGGCCACCTACTTCGACTTGAGCAGACGCTCCCATCCTTCGTTTCTCTTTGTCGGCGAAAGACAAAATGCTCGCGTACGACGCAGTATGCCCACTGGTGGGGACAACATAGAAAGAGTCGTTCGTGGACTGGCCATCCCGGGCAACCGCCCTAAGGGCAGCTTTCGAATAAAACTTACTCAAATCCGGCTCGGCAGAGGAAGAAACCGAGGACCGGGGCCTGCTTCGCCTCTGCGGCGGCATATCAGGTGCGGGGGTTGCTTGGACTTGTTCCTCGGCCTGTTCTTCGTTGATCAAGGGCAGACCAGCGAACGCGAGAGGCGCAGAGATGCGGTTGATGATGCTGCCAAAGGCGCTATAAAACCTAGAGAAACCTTCATCATTCGAAGAGGTAGCACCTTCAACCGTGTTGATAGACGCGGGTTCCTCTTGTAATTTCTGGTTCTTTTCTGGAGACGATACGGTATTCGGTCGGTCGGTATTCTCGAGCATAGTCTGCATCTTGGTCCGAGAACCGGTCCGTCTCGAGCTTGCTTCCATGTTCCCGGGAGCTTCGGTATTGGAGACGCTTGGGTTCAAAGGCTGCGAGCGGTACTTGGAGCGAATGCCGCGGGCGGAAGCCAGATTGCTGGCGATAGAGGCACCAAGGTCGCGGGACGAGTGTCTGGGTTGCTTTGTCAGAGTTGGCATCGGCGGCGGGCTCTTTTCATTCGGAACGGCGCTGTTCGGGCCGCTTCGCGAGCCTGCGACGGCCGAAGAAGCGCTTGGGTCCGGTGCTTCCTTCTCATCGGGCTGGGAATCCTGTTCGGAGGCGGCGTCGGCGGCCGATGACTTCATGGGCGCTCGCAGCAGCTCGGACATTTTGCGATGGTGCTGCTCAAGCAGCTTCAAGGTGCGCAAGGCCTCGACGCTGGTGGTCTTTTGGGCAGCATTTGCGAACTCGCCAGCGGCGCTCGTGTGCTCGGTGATGGCGACGGTGCTGTCGGATGTTTGGGTGGC
The DNA here is from genome assembly GCA_022376655.1 of Xylariomycetidae sp. FL0641. Taxonomy (NCBI): domain Eukaryota; kingdom Fungi; phylum Ascomycota; class Sordariomycetes; species Xylariomycetidae sp. FL0641. The sequence continues at coordinate 182,811 of JAJJKE010000068.1, forward strand.
AGAAGAAGCGGCTTTGGCATGGTCGTGGGCCTGGCAGTCGCTTAGCTTGGGCGCTCAGGATGATGGCTGGAAGGGCGAGGAGTAAGCGGCAGGCTCGCCTTACCTTGATCAAAGGAGATGGATCCATGGTATCTCTGGAAGCGCAAGATACGCAGATTCGTGACAGTGTTATGATGTGTTCTCCAGCAACGAGGAGAGCTGTGAGACTCAGTTGGCGAGGGTGCCTTGGGGACCTCGGGAGCTATGCAGTGGTAGTGTACTGCGAGTGGAGGTCTGTGGACGGCAGGAGGAGGCGATACGATACGTAAGGTACGGTAAGAGGTACCTAAGGTGAGTCTGGTGAGAGAATAGTATGTGGTCCACATATTTGCCTGAGGCTTGCGAGGGGTTGGTCTGGTTGGCTCGCTTCTGGCTTGCTCGGCTGGGGGTGCTTGGGGGTGCTCTGTACTGCTCTGGGGCGCCCGGCGCCGAGACAGCGGGTAGAGCGGGGTCGTCTAACAGGCGAACTGGTCTGGACTGTTCAAGACTGCCTTACTGTGGTGGTATGGGTAAGTAAAAAGACTCTTAGCATGTATTGCGCCAGGACGAATCCAGCTTAGGTAAGAGACAGGGCTGCCGATGCCTGCGAAAAAAGATACATGCGGCCAGCGGGTCAGGATCTCGCCCGTGTATTTAGCTCGTGCCACCCTGGCTTTCTACCTGCCAAGAGTCATTTTACTTTTGCCTGCAACCACAGTAGAACTGCCTCCTGAGGGCCCCTCTGGATCGCGACGCGCAGTCGGCAGTATCAACTGAGGCTGCCTGTCCCTGTCCGTCCCTGCCTGCCAGATGCCAGCGCTGCTGCAAGAAGCGCTGTTTGGGTGTCTGATAGGCCTGGGATAAGCTTACTTACTTTACCTGGCAGCCTGGCCTCTTACCGCATTCGTCGATGAGCCGGTGTGGGGATCGCTGAACCTCGTGTTTCAATCGTCAATTGGCAACGTGAATCGGCCTGGGCCTCACTCACTGCGCCGACACTCCACGATTTCCATTACCAACCACGGTCACTACTGTCACAACTATCTACTACTAGACTACTAATAGTCATCCACCGCAGTCGCAATCCTGTCTCTAGTTTTCTGCCAGCCGTTGGTCTTCCTCTCCTTCTTCCTTTACTCCAGCGCTCCAGGTACCTGCAGTGTGACACATTTGGCCATCTGCAAGTACTGTACCTACGAAGTACGCAGTAGTCCATCCACCACGCCGCCCGCCCTCCGACTCCAACCAAGCCCAGTTTGGCGCAAACGCTTCCATAGCAACTTCGCCGTTTCGCGATCATGACGACAGCTTGAGAGCTAGCGCATTGTACCTACCACACGCATCGCGCGCTTCTGACGCTCGCTCCCGTCTTTGTCTGTCACGCCTTTGAGGACATCGACCGTCTCGAATCGCACCAACCACCACCCGACAAACATACGCACACAGACATACTATACCCCATACACCACAGACCAGTAGCCGTCGATCGACACGCCGCTTTCTGCTCCCGAGCCCAGTTAGCCAGTATAGCCCAATGCGCCTCGCGCCTCTGCGACGACAAGCACGACGACGACGACACTACTATTCATCCCTACACACGCGTTACATGTTTTCATGATGGACGGCCCTGGTGCTGGTCCTGCCGATGGCCATGGCCATGGCCACTCGGAAACGGGCAAGAAGGTTGCCGCCAAGCTGATCCCCAAAAAGTTCACTCCCCAGCGGTGGAAGAAGCAGCCCTCGCTCGAGAGTTTCGGATCGACAGCTAGCAGTGAAGGTCCTCCTCGTGGCCGTGAGACGCTAAGAACGGGCTCAGTCTCGACCACCACTACCACGCTGTCCGCGCAATCCCATGACACTGCAGCCTACGCAGATCACGACGACGACGGCGACGGCGGCGGCGACCAACACCACTCCGGGGATGATGCTTACACCGCCAGCTCAGACCACGGCTTGTAAGTGACCCTTTTCTTCGCCTTATCATCAACTTCTTCTTCTTCTTGCCGTATCGTCTTCGCCTTTCTCTTCCGTTTCTAGTCAGTGCTTTGGCGTCTCGAACCCATCCCCATGTCTCACTCGGGCGTGCCGCCAAGCTGGGTGGTTGTCGCACACTAAGGACCCTGTCTGCCTGACTCCTTGATACCCTGACTCTGGCATCCTTCCCTCTCTTCCGTATAAGCGGTAACGACCAAAACCCATTCGCCGGGACCAACAGTCATTTTCGCTTCGGCCACATTCGTATTTCTCGTACCCGCTGTGAGTTGCGCGCAGCCCCGTGAGGCCCTGACGATCCCTTTCCTTGCCCCGCAGGGACTGTTTATTAGTGTCGAGTGTGCGAGGTTGGAATTTGGGTCGGTGGACTGGGATCCAATCTTTAGGGGTCGTTGAATTGCACCTCTTCCCTGCGACCCGCTCAGCCGCTTCGTCACTCTCCTGCTCCAGCTCCTCCTCCCCGTCGACACCGCCCGCTACAGTAATATATGTCCCCGTATCCCCTCGCCTACGCCTGCAGGATTCCTATTCTAGGCAACAGCTGAGAAGCTGCATTCACCTCCCAGATCGCCTCGTCTTCGGCTTGCACAGTCCGCTGATATAGTCCGCTGATATACTACAGGACCGACAAGTCTTCGGTTCGACCCACCGTACCTTCAACCCATCCCTCCCAGATAGGCCACTTGACAACCTCCTCGCCCATCATTCAGGCCGACCATCTGCCCGAGATCCAGGCGTTGGATCAACAGGAGACACTCGAGAGTCTCTCGCATTCCTCCTCCTACACCGGCAGTAACTATCCAGATGAAGCCCGTTCCAGAACAATAAGATCGAGTAGCAAAGCCGACCTGCACCCCCCTGCGGACTCCTCTGCTAGACGCTCCAAGTCGCCCGCTGGTCGAATCAGAGACGCTTTCAGGGGCAAGAGGAATTCGAATGCAGGTGCAGTGACAGGCAACGAGAACCAAGACGAAACTGCGCGTCCCGATTCCCGACCATCCTCGATAGCGAGCTCGAACGCCACGTCGCAGTCCCATCCAAATGCTACCCAGGTAGCTACTGATACAAAACATCGTCAGCAGGGCCGTGCGCCTTCCGTCACATCGGCTCGGCCTCGAACACCTTCCTTGAGCTTAAGCGAGCCGGGAGCACCTGTCATTGTCAATACGCCGCCAACTCCAACCGATCACCACGAAGAGGAGAAATCGTCAGCTGCTTCGAGCCCGGTTAAGCCTGTTGTTGTGCCACCATCGGCTAACACGATACCGAACCGAAGGTTGAGATCGGGATCTCTCACAAGCATCGGGCCGAGCAGGCTATCCACTGTGACAGCGGCACCTCTGACACCCACGCCGGAGAACGCAGCACTGCCGTCCCCAGGAACTGGCTTTTTTTCCGGTGTGTTCACAGCTGCACAGACCGCTGCCAACTCGTTAGCCAGCACGATCAACAATACGAACGTACCTGGAGGAAACAAATCGAAACCGACGGGACCTAAAGTAGCACAGCCAACGGACGAGCAAGCTGACCTCCGGGTTGAGGTTGAGCCCCCTGTGGAAGATAGCAAAGGCTCTGACATGGGCAGCAAGGAACTCGCTGTCAAGACTCTCGGTATGGGCGACCTGAGTTTTAGCCAGCTCGGCCTGCAGGATGCCGGCAACGCATCGCCAACACCTACAGCCTCCAAGTTCCCGGATGCTGGGCTGGACTCTCGGGGCCGATCCGACTCAACGCCTGCAGATCCGCAGAACCCACCGGGCAGTGCGGATGGAGGGTACGATGACGGCAAACCACGGTCTCTCTACGAGTCGAACCTTACCACCCCGCCTACTAGCGTGTACGAGGGTCGGACAGGCACAGGCATTCGACGTAGTGGAAGCATACGAAGCGCCATCTCGCGGAGACGCAAGCGCGGCAGTACTGGCGGTACTGCGAACACAACAGCTACAAGCAACACCATAGGGGCGGCCATTGCCGCAGCCAATTCCTCAGTAGCTCACCCTTCGGCAGCTGGAAGTGCCCCAAAGCTTACAGGATTCGCTGTGGCGAGTAAGAAACGCAATCGGGACTTTCATGCATTGTTCAAGAGCGTTCCGGACGACGACTATCTGATCGAAGATTACAGTTGTGCGCTTCAGAGAGAGATCCTCGCACACGGGAGGCTCTACGTGTCAGAAGGGCATATCTGCTTCAGCAGCAACATCTTCGGATGGGTGACGACTTTGGTCATAAGTTTTGACGAGATAGTGTCCGTCGAGAAGCGAAGCACGGCTTTGGTCTTCAAGAATGGTCTTATGATTTCCACTCTCCATGCCAGACACGTTTTCGCCAGTTTCACCAGCCGGGACTCGACATACGACCTGATCGTGAACATTTGGAAGCTCGGGCATCCTTCTCTCCGCAGCTCCGTGAACGGCGTGTCTATCGATGAAACGGGCGGTGACAAGACGGAGAAAGTTGAGGACGGTGAAGTAGCTGTCGGCAGTCCCAGCGCATCTGTGTCCGGGGACGAGGATAGCGAGGATGGCGACGACATCTATGATGAAGATCAGGAAGAGGACGACTTCCCCGAGCGAGGCCGGGCCATGGACGCCGCCCCTGTCGAAGTCGATGGCGACAAGGCCGTCTCTAGGAAAGTGTCTGGTGCCATGGCTGCCAACGGTGGCGGCGACAAAGCTGGTGCGACGCCGTCAGCCCCCGGAGCGAACGACTTCCCAGGACCTGCTACGCATGCCCCTACAGACTGCGGCGACTCGGACACGCACTACGAGAACCCTGTTGGTGATGACATTATCGCTGCGCCATTGGGCAAGGTCTACAACCTCATGTTCGGGCCGGCATCCGTCTCATTCATGACCAAATGGCTCACCAACGAGCAAAAGTGCACTGACTTCCAGTCGGAGGACAAGACAGGGTTGACTCTTGACAACAAGACGCGAAACTTTACCTATATCAAGCCCTTGAACGCTTCGATCGGCCCGAAACAGACCAAATGCGTCATGAGCGAGACTTTGGACAACATGGATTTGGAGAAATCCGTCAATGTGCTCGTACAGACTCAGAATCCCGACGTCCCCAGTGGAAATATCTTCTGCGTCAAGACCAAGTACTGTCTTTTCTGGGCAGAGAACAACTCAACCCGCGTCACGGTCAACTGTACCATCGAATGGACGGGCAAGAGTTGGCTGAAGGGTGAGTGACCAGGTCCGCCCTACCCCCCTTACTAGCTGCTGACGGTGACAGGTCCGATTGAGAAAGGTGCGAAGGACGGGCAAGCCCAGTATACGAAAGATCTTTTCGCCAGCCTCAAAGCTGCAGTCTCGTCTCGGGCCCGCTCCTCGACTCTCAACGGGGGTACGGCCAAGGGCAAGAAAAGAAAGGCCAAGGGGAAATCGGACAAGCTGGACAAGGACGATGCTCGTGGTCCCGCGACCTCGGCTGCGGCCAAGACGCAAGACTGGGGCCCCTTGGAGCCACTTCACGGTATCCTGGGACCTGCTGTCGACATACTTCGACCCGTTTTTACCGGCAATGTTGTCTATGGATTGCTGGTCGGCCTGTTGGTGGCGACTTGGTTCGGCTTCGGGTCCAACAGACAGCCCAGGAGCCCAGGCTACGGAGGGGACATGGGCTTTGTTGGTTATCCCGAGCGTGCTGTCGCGTACGAGGAGCTGTGGAGGCGCGAAGAGAGCGATCTTTGGGATTGGTTGGAGGAGAGAGTAGGGCTCCATCGCATGAACGAAGACGCTCCGCCAGCCCGTAAGCAGGTGATGGAAGCGCGAACGGCGGAAGAAAAACTACGTGAGGGTCGGATGAACGAGAGGGAGGTGGAAGAAGCCATCAAAGTGACGGAGGAGAAGCTTCAAGTGCTGCGATCCGTGATGGATCGCAAGAAGGACTTGCCCAAGCCAGGGGAGAGCGTTTCCGCGGAGAGCGTTTCCGCGAAGAGGTAGCGACGAAGGGGCGAGTAGCAGATGGAGAAGTGGAAAACAACAACGAACAGCTGGACATTGCACACGCTTGTGGCCCGACGGCAATCTCATTCCCCCTTTGTACCTACAGAGACGACGCCACGACGGAGCATTCTGATTTCTTTCTTTGAGTATATCATAGCCTGTATTATATCACAACATTCTGGCATTAATTCGAAAAGCGGAGTTCATTGGCACATGACTTTTTTCTGTGTTTAGTTGTGAAATTATCAGTAGTGTCTTCAGATTCTCAGGAGCAGTGGTGGGTGACTGCTGAATCTTTGCCCGATCTTCTGTAGGTGGAAGGCAGGGCAGGGATGCAAGGGGGAGCTCGAGGGCTGTGTTGTGTTTGAACTTTGGAAGGACCCCCTAGCATTGACATGGCCTAAAGACCCGCCAGTCCCATGCCTCTGGTATCGTGCCCTGCGTGCTTTTCATCTTTTGTTGTGCTTTTCCCTGCAACACTGAATTGTCGAATGCTCTCATAACTCCTCCCTTTTGAGTACGTTGGCCCAATCGACGCATTGGTAACTGACTACCCGAGACATTGGAAGCTCTTAACATGTAAAACTGCTTTCGAAGGCATGAGCATGGACCCCGGTTGCCAAGACTACTCGTGTATTCCTCTTATACCACTCGGGTATCAGCCTGACCTCACTGGCCAGGCCGACGCGTTCTTGACACTCGCAAGCACTGACCCCAGTTGCCAAATGGATCGAACGCAAGCAGAAGCTCACGTATTCCATTACCAGGACGCACGTGGAGCACATAGACTGGGTTGAGCAAGTACTATACCACCTTACAGATACTCTTCGTCGTGGAAGCCTTTACCGAGACAAACCTCGGCTTCCTCCTGGGGACGTGAGATGGCAGCAGGCATTTCATTCCTACGGGCCACGTTCCGACAGGCATACCTAGGTACCTAGGTAGGTAGGTAACGGATGACAACCGAGGAAAGGGGGGCAGATCCACTATAGGTACCCCACCCGCCACTCGGTCGTCGGCCACCCAACCACCTGGCAACATGTTCTTCTGAATCCGCCGCCCTGGTTGCCTGGCCTTGCTGGCATACCTTGGACATCAGACACGAAGAAGAAGTGCCGGCCTGCGCCCGCCGCACCCCGACGCTTACCTACCTATGCAATGCGAGGCACGCGAGACGCTCGCTGCGCTGCGATGCGATGCGATGCGACGCTGCAAGCTTATCCAGTGCTTAGTACGCCCGACACCTGCCACCCGGGGTTGGTCTTTCTTGTGCGTCTACTTGCGTGCAGAAATCACCTATCTGCTGCTGCTGCTGCTGCTGCTGCTGTCGTCCATCGGATCGAGTTGCACTTTGCTTCTTTGCATTGTACGAAGGGGGCGAGCGCTCCCGCCAACTCGGACGAGACACCGGACGGGATCCGCCTCCTGGGCTAATAAGAAGCCAAAGCGCACGTAGGATCGTCGCGTCCGTCGCCAGGCTCTCGGGTAGGTGCCTGGCCACGAGCCCCCGCGGAACCCGGATGGGATCACCGGGGAGACGGACGGGAGGGGGGATGGGAGGGCGCGGAAAAACGTGGGCAGAAGAACCCCGGTTGGTAGTAGGTAGGTCAGCGCAACCTCGAGAAAGGGGAATCGACGTCCGAGCTCCATGCGTGACGGCGTCGCACGATCTCCTCGCCCGTAAGCTGCCATCCCTGCGTCACACACATGGCAAGGCATGGGATCGGGATAGCTTCCCCTACGAGTGGGGGTGCGCTCGCGCGGCGAAGAGCGCTCCTCGGGATGATGGGCTTCTATAGGGTCCGTGGGGACCGTTATAGGGTGAGTGAGTGATCGATCACCTCGCGGAAAATTCGCGAATGCTGGGTGATAAGGCTGGTGTGTCGACATACATATGTATTCACGCCGTCGTGCCCAGTATTCGCTCGCACTCTCCCCGGTTTCCGTATCGAGTCTCCTTTCTGGTTGCGAAAAACGTATGAATGCCTTGACAAGCCAAACCTCCGCGGTCCGCTGGGCTGCCTACTTCGAGATCTCAAGCTAGCCATGGCCGTCCAGCTTCCTGTCGAGGTCCAAGGCATAGCCGCCGCTGTCCTCGTGTACTCTTTCATCAGCGAGATCGCCGGTTTCCTCCTCGTCTGGCTGGTGTGGGTTCATCGCGAACGCACGAGTTGTTAGTCCGCCGTCGCCAACCCCACTGGAAGGAGCTCTGTCTCGCTCACAACTATGATACAGATGTGGCTTGCATTGCCTACTTCACCCTTCTGTCGACTACAGCTAGCATCATTCAGCAGTTCCATGTTTACGTGTAAGTCCGGGATGCAGTGTTCTGAAACTTGGTAGGGCAGATGCTGATTACCTACAAGAGACTGGAACTCCGTCATAACAGCACAATTTCACCACACAAGAGAACATGCGGGTAGCCCAGAGCTGGTAATCGCCAACAGCTCCATCGGAATGGATCTTGTCCTGTTCTATATCCGTGAGTCTCATACGAAGGGATCACTTGATGTCAGTGCTGACCGAGAAAAGAGTACTGCTGCTATAACATCGAAGCCACGTTGGTGCTCTTTTGGTACGTATCTCGATATCATTACGTGCCAGCCTCTGACCAATTTGCCAGGGCGTTTACCCTGACACAGTCAGTGTATGGCTGGTCGGCCAAACCTCACTTGCGTCGCACGTTCAAGATTATGAACCGAGCAGGCAAGGTTGTCTCTGTCGTGTTACCCATTATCCTCATATCACTCCTGCAAGTAGGATATATACGGCGCACCTTCTTCGGCTTCCTCCTGGTGGCTGATATCTTGCGTTGGTTACCTCGCTCTCCTTTGGTGCATCAGGTGACTGACAGATATCCCTAGTGATCATGAGCCTCGCTGGCGGCTCCGGATGTTGCATAGCTATCCTCTACAAGTACATACGGTCAAGGCGGCAATTCAAGGGCTGGAGCGTTGGGTACGGAAAGAACTCGACCGGGGCAAGCATGCAAGCGAGTCAAACCAAGGGTCAACGACCACCGCAGCAATCACGAGGGATATACGATAGGTGGCTGTTGGTACGCTTCACCATTGCCTTTGTGGTGCTCGGGTAAGTCAACAGGAGATCAACCTGCCCCTGTTCACCCGGAGTCCACTGTCCTTGCTGACGCTGAACGGTTTCACAGTGTCTTCGAGATCACCAACATCCTCTTCCAGCTATTGGCCCGACGTAACGCCAACATTGACGCACTGGCGGATAAACCCGATCTGAGCGCTGCGCGAGCTCAATCGACCACGGTTCTGTTCCTGCCCGGGGTATCCCCCAGCCTCCTCGCGTTCATCGTCTTCGGAACCACGAAGCCATTCAGAGAATTCATGTACCGGACCTTCATTCCGAAGAGATTTCAAAGAGCTCCCCCGGAGCATAGCAGCAAGGCCAGGTTGCCTTACTCCAGTCAAGCCTCACATGCGCCGAGCTCTCTCAGCCGACATCAGAGCATCCACGTTAGCAGCAAGGCGCAGGAGGTGGACATCCGGCTCGCGAATCTGGACATGTCGCGAACGAGGCCGGCCCAACCCGACACGATGGAGGATGAATGGCCTATACTAGCAGCCCCAACGCCTCGGCACGGGGACAACAACGTCTGATCGATGGAACTGGCTACTTCATGTACAGTTCTAGAATATGAAGCACGCTCAAGCGAAACATGACACTTACACTGGCTAACTCTGAGAGCTACTGACTGTGATGCCTTCGGCATGAGCCGAGAACTTCGTCCCTTAGGGGGTTAAACACCTCTTGGCTCCTGCCCAATTGGAACACCCACCCATCTTGATTCGTCGAAGGAGGCCATCACATCACAAGCCGGCAGTCTCTTCGGCAAGCCTGAGCCTCATCCTCATCCAGCGACGCTTTAGGAAGGAGCCCACGTTCCAAGTAACCTGTCGTCGCGATTGTAGAAGGCGCCCACCCAATGCTCGCCGGTCAGAAGAGGAGGGGTAGGTAACAGAGAGACGTATGTACGCCGAGAACCCGCCCCTCGGACTCGTTTAGGCGCGAATATAGGCCGGCATCCCCATAGCGCGCGATAGTGGCAAGTACAGTAGGAGTCGGCACGCTATAGTTAAGTCCCACCATTCGCTTCACATACATACAGTACATACATACATGCAGGTCCGGACCCGCGTTGCCCTCTTCGCATCGGCTTGCTTTCCGAGAAACCCCTGTGGTCCGCCCGGGGGGGTTCTCCAGGGTGGGGCGACATGCGAGTCCCTGCTTTCGTCACCACCCACCCCTCGCTCGGGGCTTCATATGCTGCGACGAAGTGTGTAAGTTACTTAGTTTAAAAGCCTATAAGGTGGATCGTCCATTGGAACTCCTATCCGCACCGGCTGCGAGATGCTCTTTGCTGCCAGAGGCTGGCCGTCTTCGTCTTTCAAAACAGACCAGGTGGGAATATCTGCTAACTAGCTAGGTAGTGCTCGGCGCGGGAACGAGCTTGCAAGACAGGTATAGAAGGGTGACCAATGAGCTGATATCACTGCCAGCGGCTATCCGGTCGCTTTCGACTGGGCTAAGGGACAGGACAGATAAGGAAAGAAAAGCCAGGCCGCAAAGGGCCCTGGAAGAGCAGAGTTGGGAATGAGGCTTGGGGTAGGATGGTCCCCATCCCTTATCGGCAGACTCGGTCTGTGGCATTGGCTTGGGGAGTCGGGAGGGTGTAGCGCGAGACGCACTCAGCTGACACCGAGCTCTCCGTCTCGGTCGCTTGATTCGGCGCCTCGTTAGCCAGACTCGACCTCGCCGCTTTCTGTCGCTTCGCCGGCACCGGCTTTTGTGACGGGCGTCCCGATAGGTGACGTTCAGTTTGAGATGACCCGGCGAAGCTATGCGTGTGGAGTTCGAAAGGCCGGTCTCAGGCCAGGAGAGCGCTGCCACACCGGCGCCGAAGCTGCACCGGGGCGGGCGTCGTGATTGTGATGAATTCGACGTCCCTCCAATCGGATGCGGGATGGGGAGCCCGGGTCACAAGCCTCTCAGACGCTTCAGCCCGACGAAGGGTTCTTGAGAGATTTTCTGCCTGCTTCGACCCAAGCCACTCAGACTTTAGATCTGGGCTCAGATCGTGTAACTTGAAACGAACGACACCCGATGTGCCAACTTCCAATCCTCTTCGATCTATGATGCTGACTCTCTGGCCACAGCATACAGGCCAGAGCTATGTCATTCGTAGCCAGAAAGCCCAGCTGAACGCTGCACAACGACATGCGTGCGAGGCTGTAGGTTCCACACTCATCTTATGGGCTTGATTCTGGGCACTGGTGGAATGTCAACGCTACTGGCAGGATAGAAGCATATGGGAAGTATGGATGCCTGAGGGAACTTGAGTAGCTTGATACTTTGATTTCTTTTTGGGATGAATTTGCCGTTGGTCATGTCAGTACAAGTAAGCAAGGCAATCCTCACTCCTGAGCTCGAAGTAGCGCACTGAAGTTCTACACAAAAGGGTGATGAATGATACTAACAAGATTGCAATGTAACGACAGCGGGTTTCCAAGAGCTGAAGCTTGCCATGACTGTGTCCAAGTATAGCTCGGTTGGGTGGTGTGGTGATACCATCATGTGGCGGGCGTCGATGTATGGGATGGCTGTGGCATAGCAAGAGGGCCCTATGGATCAGTACTTGCTGCAGATGTGTACGGAAAACAGCCAGAACTCGTATATGCGCCATTGAGCCCTTTTGGTCCATCCATAGAAGGGAGAAGGCAAACATCAATCGTGAGGCTTTGGGCCAGAATGCTCTAGCGGAAGTCCCAAGCCAGAGTTACACCAAGCAGTTCGAGTAGCCTGACGTAGCTATGTGCTCTGGATACACCAAGTTGACCAACCAAATAGTTACTCACTTGTAGTCTGGGAGTCATGGATCGCTTTTGTCCCTTCATTCTACTCATATGCTTCAAGAAATTGGAACTTCACAGTAAATCTCTCGGGACTTCCACCAACCAGCGGCTCCGGTAACCTCACTGTGTTGAAACTTTTCTTGATGGATTACTGGATGGACACCCATGTATACCCGTGATCGCCTCAAGGCTTAAGCTAAGAGCATGCTGAAGAAGCCATGGCGTAAAAGGACGGCAACAACTTGCGATCCCGCCATCCAGACCCTTCAGGACAACCATCACCCGGCAGCGCAGAAACAACGAGGCTACTGTCCATGGAACCCGAGAAGAATGGCTATATTAAAAGGGGATCTCATGAAGATACTTGCTGTTCCTCGGCCTCCATAGTCATCAGCCACCATCCCCTCAGCGCAGAAAACCACCTCCCGCTTCCACCTGTCTACCAAGATCCGTCTTCGCTCGACCTTCCCCAGCATCAATCAGCTGCCGCACCATGAAGTCCATCCCCCAGCTCGTCGTCCTCGCGGCCCTTCCCACCGCTCTCGGCGGCCACCTCCGCGCCCAGAACAACTGCGGCTTCGACATCTACTGCCGGGGGGCGCGTACTCGGCGCCCGGCCCGTACACGGCCAACAACGACGACGTGGGCGCGGTGCTCAAGTGCGGGACCAGCCCGGCGCTGTCGTCGCCGTACCAGGTGAGCGGGGGCCTTCCTGTCAGGTGCCAAAAGTTAGCTATAGGCGCCAAGGAAGTTAGAAGCGTTGGGAGCGCTAAGGAAAGCCGAAATAGGGCCTGTGACGAAGGTTTCTGGTGTATATAAAGGACCGAAGGTCCCCCATATGGTTGCTAGGAGCCAGCGATTAATCTGTCACCATCCCCCCCCTTATATTCCCCCCTTTTCTAAGGGATAGGGGCTGTGCCCATTCCTCCCGTGTGCTAAATACCCTCACACTTCCTTTTTTAATACCTACCTACCTAACTACCTGCCCCTTGGCCATTCCGCTTTAAACTGACTCCCACCCCCCCACAGATGGAGCTTGCCATCAGCAACGGCGTCGCCTACTTGGACCTCTCAGCCATCGACGGCGACCCCTTCCTCGCGCGCCGCCGCCACGCCCAGCTCGCTGCCGGCCTCTGCGTGCTGGACTGCCCGCCCGGGTCTACGGCTTGCGAGTTCCCCAAGCTCGTCACCTGCAACAGCCAGGCCGACGCCACCTTGACGGTCTGCTGAGATTGGAAAGGACGCATTGATCCGCTATAAGGGGGCGATTGGCTGTAGTGACCAGGACTTGGATTGGAAGCAGGAGAAAACGCCGCTGGGTGAGGGCGGCATTCCTTTGGGGTAGTGTTCGTAGGAGGTTTGTTTATCTTGCTTATTTCGGGAAGAGTTGGTCTATTGCACCTTACTTTTTCCCGTGCTATTTGCACCTTACATTTTGGAAATTGGCAGCAGCTGTATCACCTTTCGGGCACTACCGCAACCCACAGCACCGGCGCGACTAGCACCTACCCACGCTCAGCCGTGCTGTTACTACTTATGTACGCGTAGTAAAGGTGCTGGTCGCTATGCTGTTTGCTGTGCTGCTCACTGTTTTATGCGCCGTAACATTGTAAGCGGCTAATTTATTATGGCTGTCCTATTGCGGTATTTATCTGTATAAGTAGCCAAGCAGGGCTGGTGTGCTGGAATGGTCAGTGTGCTGGAATGGCCAGTGTGCTGAAGGGGCCATTAGCCTGCATACCTAGGTGCTTGTTGGCTTAGAGGCCGGCTAGCTGGCGAAAGGTAAGGTGTAAATAGCACGGAAAAAAGTAAGGTGTCAGTAGTTAAAATCTTTAAGACGGGTGTGAATAGAGGGTCCTTTCCTTGACCAGTACTTAGTATGCAGAACAGAAGGGACAGCAGCCCGTAGAAAACCATTGTTACAGGGAGTGGTTCGCCACCCCTCCCATTCACCGGCGAGGATGGTCTATGCACCCCGTGCGGCGTGCCCGCATCAGGTTTATACACACCCTTTAAAATTCTTAAGCTTTAAAAAGGCTTAAGGATTTATTAACTTATAAACTTAGCCTTTATATTTTAATATATTTTTTTATGCCGCACTATTTGCTTAATTATAATAATTTTAATTTTTTTTTTAATAATGCTTTATAAAAAGGTGTCTTAAGTGATAATAACTATTATAAAAAAAGGTAAAGGTTAATTATTAATAATAATTAAATATTTTGCAATTTTTACTACAGCCCATACGTATCTTTTCCGAAACGATACCATACCCGCTACATAGCCCGGCAAAAGCGGTTTAATAACTTTATTTCCGAGAAAAAGACTTAAAACAGCTTTAAAAAATACGGGACCTAATAAGCTTAACAGCCCCGCTAATCTAAGCCGTTAGCCTTTAAAAAACCTAAAACCTTTATAAAATTTAAAAAAAGGGTTTAATCTAGTAAAAAACTCTAAACTTAAAGAATTACGACGAAAAGTTAAAAGATTTAAATTAAAAAAAAAAGCGGGAAATAAAAAACAAAAAACGGTTTAAAAAGCGGAAACGAAACAACCATAAAATTATAAAAAATAGGGATTTTTTTAACTTATTTTTAAGTGGCGGAAATTTAAACTTAAATT